>MU129202.1:0-17304 GCA_014904985.1 Hydnum rufescens UP504
ATGAAAGAAGAGCATGGTGATTACATAAAATATTATGTAATGTGTGGTCGTGCAAAGCACGACCAGGCATATTTTCAATACAGTATGGTTGTGCAAAGCACGACCATTTAATATGTCTATTGGGTGATTGTGTAATATGTGGTCGTGCAAAGCATGACCATGTAATATTTCTATTGGGTGGTTTCATAATATGTAGTCGTGCTTTGCACGACCAGGCATATTTTCAATACAGCATGGTCGTGCTTTGCATGACCATGTAAATGTCTATTGAGTAATTGCATAATATGTGGTCATGCAGAGCACAACCATGTGATATTTCTGTTGGGTGATTGTGTAATGTGTGGTTGTGCAAAGCACAACCATGGAATATTTGAATTGAACCTGGTCGTGCTTTGCACGACCACCCCATGTAAAGGGGCCTTTACAAAAGACCCTTTGTGTAGGCTATCTCGGCCCGGTCGGCTATTTCCGGCCTGGGTTGTTTACATAAGCACATATTATGTCAGCATATTATGTCAGCAGCCTCAGCACATTTATACCTCTTCTATTCTCTATTCAGTTACCCCTACTTCATATTCATCTCATTTAGTTTAGCTTCATTTATATATCCCCATTCCCCATTCAGTTACTCCTGCTTCATTTTTATTTCTTTCATTCTCCTTCTTTCTGGGTTGCCGGGTTGCACCCCCTATCTCATTCATTCTATTCTTCTTCTTTCCAGGTTGCCAGGTTCCACCCCTTCCATTTACTCCATTTTCTTTCCTTTTAGTTTATTCCATTCTTCCCCTTTCTTATGTTCCCAGGTTGTACCCCCTATCCCATTTATTCTAATTCATTCCATTCTCCCCCTTTCTCATCTTCCCACATTGTACCCCCTATCTCTTTCATTTTATTCCATTCTCCTTCTTTCTCATCTTCCCTCATTCCACCCCTTAATCTCATTTATTCTCATTCATTCATTCCATTCTTCCCTTTCTCATCTTGCTGCCTTGTACCCCTATCTCACTCATTCTATTCCTCTACTTTCTCACCCCACCATGTTCCCAGCTTGTATGTCTCTCATTTACTCCATTTTCTTCTCCTTTAGTTTATTCCATTCTCCCCCTTTCTCATCTTCCTGTCTTGTACCCCCTATCTCTTTTAGATTATTCCATTCTTCTCTTTTTTTCATCTTCCCACATTCCACCAAATCTCTTCTACAATCTTCATTTTTACTCATCTATATCTCTTCTATTCACCTCTTACTTCATTTTTCCTCTCCTGAAGCCTATTCCATTCTTTCCCATTCAATATTCACATATTACTACCTCAACATCATTCAACTTCATTATCTATTCAACCCCATCAAATCTCATGTCTCCTCAATTATCACCATCAACAGCTTCCATCTCCACATCAATCATTCACCTCTCAGCTCAATCCAGCCAGAGTCACAAGCCCTGTCCTTCAGGAAGTGAGCCAGAGCCATCTCATTTCAAGGAGTCATCCCATGTCCAGTCATCTCACACAGCTCCTCCAGCCTTAGCATCACCTCTAGCAGCCTCAATCAGAGACCTCATGTCCATATGGTCATCAAACTTTCCCACATTCCCACAAATATATCAGCACTCCAATGGAAACCTTCAGCTTGTTTATCAATCATTCCAATCCTGGCAACCTCAGTAGTCTCTTCATCCATCTTCACATCATGTCCATACTCCACTTTCCTGGTCAACACCATCTCACAGTGGCCACAGCTAATCACTCATTTTTCACTCCACACAATCTTAAATCATCATAATATCACATTCCAAGTCACTCTTACTTCCACATCTTTCACTATTCTGTGGTTCAGTCCAAGTTGAAGACTTGTTGAAGAAGAGGGATGTTGTTGTAACAGATGTTGTTGTAAGAACCATGTTGTGGTAAGGAGCAAGTCCATACATTTGTCCATTAAAGGTTTACCTCATTGAGTAATCAACTTCCATAAGTCAAACACAATTCTGTTTGCCTTATGTAATTCATCTCATAATCTGCTTACATAAGTCAAATCCAATTCTGTTTCACTTATGTAATGCATCTCATAGTCCGGTTACATAAGTCAAACAGAATTCTCTTTGACTTATCCAATTCATCTCATAATCTCCTTACATAACTCAAATCCAATTCTCTTTCACTTATCTAATTCCCTTTTAGCATTCCATAACCATTGCTTTCATGGTGGTCCCTGAAAAACAACAGTAACAGCACTCAGAACTAATCAATCAAAACTCTCCAGTGTCTATTCAACAGTCCACATACCTTCTTACAATTACTCACAATGTTCCTAGACAGCCAACAACCATCAAAACAGTCACAAAATTTCCTCATGGCTTCCAGATAGATGCCCTACAGTGGTCCCAACATACTCACCAGCTGTCAACTTCTTAACATCAGCTTGTAGAGATGTACTTCAGTTGGAGGTGCAGGTCTTCAAAGTGGGGGGTCATAGCTGAGCTGAAAAGAGCCTCCTTATATATCTTTTTGGGCCTTCAGCACATTAAATTCCATTTCAATCCCACCATATCACACCATCTCACAGGTGGATACCCATCATCAATCTCTTGGCAACTAATACAAACCCCCCATCAATCTTTTTCACAGCTTAGCAACCAATACAATAGTCTTATTAATCCATCAACAGCGCCTCCACATTCATTCTTCAAGTGGAATTCCCTTTGCATCCCATCTCAGAACTTGGTCCCATTATATCATCCACAGGTAATGTACTATCTCATACCATTCATACACTCCTGCCTCTATCATCAACATTATCTAGCCATCAGCCCTGATCTCAGTAAACTGCCTTTATCAAAATCTGCCTACAGATCACCTCCAATATAATCTCACTCCCATGTCCATCCTAGATCATAATCATATAAGCCCAGAGCACAACACAGTCTATCACCTGTAACTCAACAACCAATCCACTCACAGCCTTGTGAATGGTACTAAAATCTTCCTACAGATAACCTCTTCAATATGTTCCCACTCCTATGTCTATTGCAGGTCATGTAGGCATAGAGTGCAACAGAGTCCATGTCCTTCAGGAGAGTGCAGGTCCTGTATATAAGCAACCAGTGCACCCACAGCCACATGGTGGTATCAAAATGTTCCTACAGATCACCCCAGTTTGGTACCACTCCCATGTCTATTGCAGGTCATATACAGTAAGCATAGAGCGCAACAGAGCGCAGGTCCCTTGAGAAGACGCAGGTCTTGTATATCAACAACCAGTGCACCCACAGCCACATGAAGTGGTATCAGAATGTTCCTACAGATCACCCTCCAATTGGTCACATCTCCATGTCTATTGCAGGTCATATAAGCATAGAGTGCAACAGAGCGCAGGTCCCTCAAGAGACCGCAGGTCCTGATATCAACAACCAGTCCACCACAGCCACATGAGTGGTATCAAAATGTTCCTACAGATCACCCCTCAGTTGGTACCACTCCCATGTCTATTGCAAGTCATATAAGCATAGAGTGCAACAGAGCGCAGGTCCCTCAGGAGAGCACAGGTCCTGTACAGTATATCAACAACCAGTCCACCCCCAGCCACATGAGTGGTATCAAAATGTTCCTACAGATCACCCCTCTAATATGGTCACACTCCCATGTCTATTGCAGGTCATATAAGCATAGAGTGCAACAGAGCACAGGTCCCTCAGGAGAGCGCAGGTCCTGTATATCAACAACCAGTCCACCCCCAGCCACATCAGTGGTATCAAAATGTTCCTACAGATCACCCCTCCAGTATGGTACCACTCCCATGTTTATTGCAGGTCATATAAGCATACAGCGCAATAGAGCGCAGGTCTCTCTCCAGCCATATCTCATCAACCAAGCCACTCACAGACATCATAGTGGGCTTAAAATCACCCCACAGATCACAGCTACAATTTCATACCATTCCCATCCCTGATGCAGCTCTTAATGACCTAGAGCGCAACAGAGTGCAGGTCTTGCAAGCCCTCCAGGGCCTCAACCAAGACACCTAGAGCTTAGTGAGTACCACCATTAGAAAGGGTCAGATGTAGGCTACCCAGACATGATTGAAAAACCCTAGAGCGCATAAGATAACAGTGTTATCTTTGCCCCATAAGAGATTGAATTATACACTGTTACATACTACTACTACAGATGGCAACAGCTTTCATACAGATTGGATCACTGAGTGAAGCAGGGGGAGGGGGATCTTGATCATGTGACCAATGTCAAAAGTGCTTAGAATGGGCTGAAATTTTGGGCCTGAGCCTCAAATGGTGGCCGGGTGTGGCCTACAAAAAATGGGAGTGATTGGAGCTCTGGAAGTGCCCAATTGGAGGGGCTATGTCAGTGAAACTTGAAAATATTATGGAAACTCTCACACTGGAGTCATGAATCTGAAATTTTGGGGAATGTTATGAATGTATTTGGATGACCTAAGGGTGAATTTTCAGGGCCATTGCAATGATGGAAGGCTCTGGGGAGGAAATTATTATTTAGGGGGGAGTGCTGTGGAATAGTGCCTATATGGAGTCCAATCAGGCTGATATTTGGTATGTATACTCCCCATATATGTATTAAACTATTGGCATTATATTAGAGCAACCTCTGCTCTACATCTTATATAATTGACTTTTGATCTTCCTCCCCCTCCCCCTGAATTTCAACCACTTCCACACATCCAATGTATTTCATTTTTGGATATAGTCAGTGTTATAATATTCTAAGCCTATTCCACTTAGTTTGGTCCTAATGTGGAGTGTTCTACATTTATGGTAGGCTTTTGTTCCCTTTTTGCCTGAAAAGGGAGTTCAATGCCTAGAAGTAAACAAAATAAGCTGATTCTTGGCACATATTTATTTGATTACATGGTCATACTCCATGTAAGATTTCAAGTCCATATCTTGTCTATAGGGGGAGTAAATCAATTTTCAAGGTTGAAACCTATTGGCCTCATATCTCTGTACCTACTGCATGGATTTGGCTGAAAATTGAATATGTTCTTCACCTGAGCAGTGTCTAATCACATGCCAAGTTTCAGAATAGTCTGCTCATTGGGTATTTTTTTTTTGGCAATTTTCACTGCCTCTGGTATCCATTGTCCAGTTCCCTATCTTAAAGTGGGTGGATTGGGATAATTTTTGGCACATAATTAGTACATTATATTATCATAATCTATGCAAATTTTCAAGTTTCCAGGTATTCTGTAAGGGGAGGAAATTAATTTTCAGTGTCCAAACTTGTTTTCCTCATATCTCAATACCTACTGATCAGAATTGGCTGAAATGTTAATATGTTCTTCACCCTAATAGTCCCCAATCATGTGCCAAATTTCAGAACAAACTGCCTGGTGGTTCAGATCCAGCAAGTTCCGCAATTTCCGGTATTCATTTTACTGCCCCCATCTCTCCAGGCACTAGCCACTTGCTCTGGGCCTGGTTTCTTCACTCAGCCAGGATCATTAGGGGTCCTTCCACCCATCCCAGGCACCTCCCCCTGGTCCTGGGCCTCCATTGGGCTGGATGGCTAAATATTATTTGGCATCTAGATCAGCCTAGGGATGAGTACTCTCCCTTCTCCTCAGGGGCACCCCTCACAACATATCGGTTCCTTGTCACCTGGGCCAGCCCCATACTCAGGGAGTGCCCCTCCTACTTCCTATTTGATGAGGACCTAGGTGGATGGTATATGGATAGAAGGTGGATGGTTGCTGTTCAGCTGGCTTTAGAGAAGCTCCAGGCTGTCGTTAGGGATACTCTAGCCCTTGTAGGAGCAGATGCCCCAGGATTCCTAATAGACCATAATTTGGAATTATCTGAGAAGCTATGGAGGGCTAAGGATCTAAGGGAACTAAGGACAGCTGACAAGCTGCTCAAGCTTCGAGTTCAGTTGGCCTTTGCTCACCTTGAGAAGCTGGAGAGACTGCATAAGGGTCTCAGCTGGGCTTCCCCCCTAGCCCCCAAGAGCTCATTCTTCCTCCCCTTGGAGTTCTGTGGAAGTCTACCTGAGGCTGAGAGAGTCCCAGCTCTGGAACCTTTGCCTAGGGGCAGACTATGCCCCCTCATTTTGGGGAAAGGTGGCAAGCAGCTAGGGACTGCTCCTAGTGGAGGAATTCCTGAGCCACTTGGACCAGCAGGAAGGCTCCCTGGACCACCAACTCCCTCAGTAAGTCTTCCCTCCCCTCCTCCTCACCCCCAGTCATTTGGGAACCTCCATATTCTGCCTCGTCATCATTCTTCCCTGAATACCCTTGATGAAGGCTTCCCAATGACCCCCACTACAAGTGGATTGGATGAGTATTGCAGGCCCAGTGGTCATGCTCTCCTCATCCCTTTCCAACATGGCCTTTCCCTCTCCCCTTCCTGGAAATGGCCTCCAATTGCCCTTGGGATGTGTCCAGAATGGGCCCCTGCTCTATCTGACCCCAATAAGGGCCTTTGCTGGACAATCTGGCAAGAATTACCAGCCCAGCAGGTGCATGACCCTGGGGGGCCCTGAAATCCATTCCCCCGTTCCCAGTTTATGCACTCATTCCCTGCATATCCCCTTGCCTTTATACTTGATTGAAAGCTCCCAATTGTGGCCTTCCAATAGCCCCACTTTCAAGATGATTGGCTGGAGATTGCAGGAGAACTTGTCATTTTACTGGAATTCCCTGCACCCCCTCCTCATCCCCTTGTACATTGGCACAAACTCCTCCCTTCATTCATGTACATTCAATGGAAATATACAGTCTATCCCTTGTCCACAAGCCCAAGTACCTTGGCCAAACCTTTGCAAAGCTCATATCTGTCAGGGCCACGCTGCGACAAGAGCACCAAACAAATATAAACACAGATAATTCCGGCTAAGTCCGGTGTAAGTCCGGCTAAGTCCGAGAGAATCCGGGCAGGAATGAGATAAGAAGGGGACGAAGCAACCGATAGGAGGGACGAGCACAGCAGCCGGAAGGGACTAGGCGGAAACGAGCACAGCGGTCCTTAAACTCGCGGAGTCAACTGGAAATACTCGGACCTGTAGTCCGGAGTAACAGCGGAAATCCTGAGATTATGTAATACGAATACAGAATACATGAAGGCTGACCTGTAGTCCGGAGTAACAGCAGAAATCCTGAGAGACCAAAGCTGGGGTCTCTGGACTTCGCTCTCGGACTACTTATACATGATGACTATACTACGGGGGAGTGATCGCTAAACTGGAGGTGGTTACAAGGGGGACAGGAACAGGAACAGGAACAGGAACAGGAACAGGAACAGGAACAGGAACTCGGCCAGGGGGTGAACCGGAAGCAATGGGAAATGAAAGGGAAATGAAAAGGAAATGAAACCAAGATAGGGTTGGACCGGAGTCAAACCAGAATCAAGCCGGAAGCAAAGTGGACTTGGGCGAGGGAAATAAGTGGAGGAAGCGCGGGACTGGAGGTGGGCGGACGAGGACCGGAGTAGACCGGAGTAGACCGGAGTTGGGGGTGAACCCTGACAATATCCAGGCCAGGATTACATAATTCTGGAATCAAATCTGGCAACCTCCGAAGGTTACTGTAACGAGTACACTGGAGTCTGGATCACATGATTCTGGATCAAATCCAGCAACTTCCGAAGGTTACTGTTATGAGTAGGCCAGAGTCTGGATCACATGATTCTGGAATCAAATCTGGCAACTTCCGAAGGTTACTGTTACGACCAGGCCAGAGTCTGGGTCACATGATTCTGGAACCAAATCTGGCAACTTCCAAAGGTTACTGTAATGAGTACACTGGAGTCTGGATTACGTAATTCCAGAACTCTAACCTTGCTCTGCAGTTCAGATTGCTTGACCCTGGAATCAAGTTGGACTACTTCCTCAAGGGACAAACTACATAATGCAACTACATAACATTCCTAATCTATGGAGCACACTTCTACAAAGGCTTCCAATTTCGTGCCCTCTGCCATATTCCTTCCATTGTAAACATCTCTCTTGGCAAACCATGGGGACTCCTTCCACTCCTTCACTTGATTCTCCCTGAGTTTCTCCCCCTATTGCCATATAATTATATCCCACAGAAAGCTATGCTTTCCACCTCTGCATTTGGCCCAATTACAGCTCAATGGGATAAATATTGAGAGAGCTAGGAAGTGGTGTCTCCAAATGGGTCTCCTTTGGGCACTAGTCCTCCCATATCTCCTCCAATTCATGGCCAATCTGGGTGATCTCAGATATTGTGGATATGGGAAATTTGGGTCTTCCATCATCAATTTATGTTGGAGATTTTGGCCCAGCTACTGTGGAGTAAAGAGGCACTCTTCTCCTCACCAAAGCACATTGGAAGCCCCCTGCCAATTCGCCTGTATCCACCTCAGTTCCTAATGGATTTGGACAATTTAAATTTCCATGGGAGTGTCAGATCAAAAAGCTTCCATAATTCATCTTGATCTTGGAATTTGGAGCTCCCATTGTGGAATAGTGGGACATTCTTCCCTCACTTCAGGCTCAATTGGACTCCCCCACCAGTTCTGCCATATCTTCTTCAATTCTGGCCCAATTTACATGGCTTTAATTCTCATGGCGAAAGACTGTCTTTTCCTGTCTTATTTTTTTTTTCCACCATTGGCCATCCCCAATTCTTGGACTGTCAAGCTAGTGCTTCAGTCCATGAATTTCAAAATCCCTCCTCTAGATCTCTTTCCCCAGGTCTACCCCTATTCCAAATTGCTCCCAAATGGCCCCAATCGATGCCCCCAAACCCCTACTCTCCATTAGCCCTTCCAATCATATTCCACCCACCAAACCCCAGAAACATGTCCCTATCCCAGCTTCATGGATAAATACTCTGGGAAAGATTTCTTTTGGTGTGGAAGGAAATCAACACCAAAAAAAATGGGGGGCAGTAGGGGGTACTGAGTAGTATGAGGGGCCAAGGGAAAGGAAGGAATTGGCCTATGGGCTTCCAGGAGGGGAATATGACTACAGGCCCCTGGCTGTAAGGCAGACTTAGGGAGGATGGGACATCCTGCAATGGGCAAGCTTCCTGGGAAGGAAGCTATCCCCTATGCATTGGCTCTTCAAGACATGTGGCCTTGGCCCTCTAGGGATGTCTCGTGTGGCCATGGCCATGGCCACAGCACTAGCCCTTCCCAGAGCCATCTAAGCTGTGGCTGCCACCTCTGTATCACTGTGGCCTTGCAGCCTATCACTATGCCAGCACAGCCGCTTCTAGGGCCACAGCCACCTCCACCAGATACAGTGGCAGGCCAGCTCCCTTGATGCACAGCTAGCCCCAGGCTATGGACTGCAGCCTAATCCTCCTTATGCAGTCCAGCCTGTATGGCATCTTGGCCCTCCTCCCTGGCCTTGCTCCTTGTGGCCCTGCCCTTGCCATCGCCTGGCCTCTCACTATGGCCTTGCCTCCCACTACAGTCTTGCCCCTGCCATGGCCCTGTCTCTTGCCATGGCCTTCCTCCCTGTGGCTTCACCCTTCCCTGTGGCCTCACCCTTCCCTGTGGCCTCACCCTTCCCTGTGGCCTCACCCTTCCCCATGGCCTTGCCCCTCCCTGTGGCTTTACCCTTCCCTGCAGCTTAGTCCTCCCCTATGGCCTAGCCTGCCCTGATGCTCTTCCAGGGCCTGGCATCTGCTTGCTCAGCCTTCCTCTACATATAGGCTGTGGGACTTTACAGCTAGTGGGCTAATGGCAATCCTTAGTCCCACCAAAGACTTTGCCCACCCACCCTCCCAGTCTTTGGTGTCATACCTAATGCTATCCAATGCCATCAAGCCTGGGGGGCAGCAGCCATGGTGCAGAAGGATCTTAGAGGCTTGAAGACATTTGGATAAAGGCCACAATTCTCCCCCTTCCTTCTCCCCTCTTCTCTTGCTCTTCCTTGCCACTTTCTTTCATCCTGTCTTCTTCTTGCCCCATTCAAAGGCTAAGATCCATTGTTTTGAAATCCAAAGCTCGGCACTGGATTATGGACTCTTATTGAATCCTGCCTTTCTTTTGCTTTTTCTAAAATTCACACATTCTTTCCACTTCATCTGCCTTCCTTATGCCCAAGTGCTCAGTTAAGACTTTTGGAGTCCAAACTGGAGGGCACTGTAATATAGTGTATTACATAAGGGAGTTCGGACTCAAAAGTCATGTATATATGGCAGATGCCAAGATTGAATAAGTATCTTTTGCCTGGACCTCTATGCCTAGCAAGAACCATGAACCCTCTTGCCTCTTGTCTCTTGTCTCTGCTGCTTCTATCTGGATATCTTGCTGGCCCCTAGTAGCCATCAATACTAGCCCTTTCCCTGGCTTTGGACTTGTGCCTTGGGACTCTAGCAGGGAAAGCAGTAAGCAGGATCACCCTTCCTCTTACTGATCCCCTTCCTCTCCTTAGGTAGTGACTGTGCCACTTGGCCAGTCACTACATCATACCTCTTTCATCATTCACTCCATTCCTTCGCATCCTTTTCTCCTGTGCTCAGGGCAAAGCCAGTGCTTAGCCCTGTGTGCAGCTCCTCCACCCAAAGCCAGTGCTAAGGGTGGTGTGATTACCCTTTCACCTTCTTCTCCCCTTATCCCCTCCCATCTGGCTCCCAACCTGTCGACTCCGCTTTGTCCAAGTACGACAACAAGTGCCCTCCTGAATCCAGGAGGCACTTCGTTACAGATGGATGATTCCAACTTTTGCCACTAGCACTTTCCCAGCAGTATTAAGTACTGTGCTTGTGTTCTGACAGCACTGTTTTCTTGGTTGGAAGTATGATGCAATGGGAAGATCTGAAGCAGATTCAGCAAACAGCACAACATATCATCTTTACATGACAATCCTTGCATCAAAGTCATTCTTCACATCTCACCTATGGATGGTGCATTCAGGCTGAAGCTTGTAAAATGACATGGTATCATAGCATCCAAGCAGGAAGCCTACATGTCCAATGTTCATGCATCACAGATTCTGAGGGGAGAGAATGTCACACAAGGAATGGGCTAATGTCTCCAAGGTCATTCAGATCAAATCAGTATGTTTTATGGATAACTTGACTGTTCTTCCATTGAAGATTCCATCACAATACAGTGTCAGCCTCTGGTCACATTCAATTCTCAGATTGCGCCCAGGGTGATTTCTGGCAACTGTACAATCACACTCTAGTCTATCAAATACAAGCTGCCCTTCTGCTGTGGCCGAGTGTCTGTACTGATTTGATGTACTAGAATTGTGCATCAAGGACTTGCATTGTGCTGACTGTTGATAGCTTACAATCTTCACCAGTTCTTGGGGATATGTTACTTCAGGAAATATTCTCCTGATCACATCAGCAATGGCAATGGGAATTTTGAAGGATCTTGGGTCTCTTTGGTGGCTCACCCATGCGCAGATTTTTCCAATGGTGCATATCACCTCAAGCCTACCGAGGCCAGGGTTATTCTTGTGTTTTGGTGTTGTTAGGATCATTTCACTCAGCCAGTGTCAAATTAGACTGGCTATGTGCTAATGCCATGCAGTTCACTGCAAGCATATCTGCAGGGCTCTTAGCCATAAGTAAGCCAGTATTCTAGCATTGTAATGCAAGTCATTTGACCTTGACCTCCAGTGGCTGGTGTGCTATATATTGGTGAAACCTACATGATCTATCCATCCTTTGTTCCCCCCAGCTCACAAGAGAGCAAGTAGCTTTTTGTTCTTGGGGTGCCGTATCCTGCACTCATTTCCCATTCACAGACATTGCCACACCATTGGACTACCACATTCCCTACAACAACATCAAACTCACAACTGCAGACAGCAGCAGACTGCATCAAAGTCAAAGCCTATCCCATGAAGCAGCAGAGAGAACTTTTGGGTAGAAATAACCCCTCACCCCTGAGTGATCTCAAAAGTCACAGCAAACAAGAAACAGACTGACAAGGTGGCAAGAATTACTGGGGATGTTGAAATGGCAGGCCAGAAATGGCTAGTGACATAGGAGTCGCTGCTTGAAAGAGAAGGTAGTTGTTACAAGGGGTAGTTATGAGGGTGATTAGTCTAGTATAAGCACCATGGTGCATGTACATACATGTTATACTTCACATGCCCAACAACTGCAGCCTACTACAAGTACATCTGTCCCTTGATTCCCCCCCAGTGGTTCTGAGGTGCACAAATAATTCAGGCTCATGATGTGCACATCACATCGACGTTGATCTTCTTTGACAAGATCTAATTGATCATTATCCAAAGGTCAAGGGGTGCTGCCATTGTTTGTGAGTGAAAAGGCTTGGGCTGAGGATTACAAAGGAAGAGAATGACTCCCTAGAGTTGTGATGGGTGAGGAATACTGGAACATCGTATAAAATCCCCAAGCCTGATTGGCCAGGTCTGAAATGCTCATCGGAAAGTGAACCACAACAATCAAGTACACAAGTTTAGATTTCACAACACCTACTTGGCCATAATACAAAGGCAAAGCATGGAGCCTAGTACCATTTGGCAAACTAGATGACTGTGATGGCATCCATGGGTGAAATATTTGAGGTTTGACTGACTTGGGATCACTAACCATCATGCAAAGCTGTGCATGCATGCTGTTGCTCATCAACTGTTCACATCAACATTTGGGGCCGGGGCTAAGTTTGACATTACAGGAGGTCATGGTTAGGAGCGGAAAGACATGTTGACGGTGAACATGATGTACTCACCTTCCGGTTCAATCACCATTTTCAACCCATCCAAATCCACCAGCTGTGCATTCACCACAATAACCCCAAGATTATGGGATTGGGCGCAAGATATGGAACATAGGGATGTCCTGGATCTGATGTTGGATATCATAGGGTTGATCATGCACTCGCGCACTGGGATCTAATGAAACACATTAGATCCATGAGGAGCAAATAGTGATGAATCCACACTATGGTCACACCAGGTAGATCAACAAGCATCCAGACCAATACCAAATAGGCAGGATGTGATATCCTAACTGTGTGCTTAGTTTAGGACATGCTACTGGTGTTCCCCAGTTTTAGTTCATTTCCTTCTCCCATTGTCTGGTGAGGGACTCAATGGCTTTGTGACCATTGAAGAACAAGTCCTGATTTTGCCACATTGACTCTAGTCATCTAGGAAGATTGGAGCAAGTGAGGGTGTGCAATGGGCAAACCTGGAGCGTAACCTGGCACAATGTTCTTGCAAAGTGTCCCTTGGCACCACCCCTGGGACTGTCAGTGTGATTATGAGAGTGGGAAGGGTATGGCGGATCATGGGGATGAAGAAAGCAAGCCAGGGGTGTCACGGTGGCTGAAGGATATTGGATTACTGGATGAAACCTAAGCCTCATCAGTAAGGCTTGCGATACTGACCAGGAGCAAAACTACCATAGGCCACCAAGTCGACTAGTTCAAACTTTATGATACCTACACAGTTGTAAATATAAAGGGCACAAAATTAAACCTGGATTGTTTGTCCATAGGCAAAGGATTCAAGTGCGTACAAGTCAAGCCACAGATTGACTGGGTTGGGATCACTACCCACGATGCATGAAGCACTATTGTATGTTCCTGGTGCCAAGAGATCATGCTGACATATAGAGTGGGGTACTGAGTAGGTGCTAATGGTCGACGTTACAGAGCACGAGTGGTCTTTCGGCAGCTTCCGAATGACACAGCCATAATGAACTTTCAAAGCGACCATGCATTTGTGTCGTGGCCAGCGATTCTCCTGACTTGTCACTCGTTACTGCATGCATGCAAGCCTGGAGGAAGGGTGGATAAAAATATGCTGTTCTTCTCCAAGCTTCTTTCATTCCTCAAGATGTCTGACCCATCGCCACCTCGTGACTCCATTCCCCCCTTCTTACTGCCAGGCAATCTAGCCAAGAGGCCTCTAGGGGTCTGGTACATGCAACTAGTCAATCTAATGCACAATGAGAGTCCTCCCCACACTGCCTTCAAGCTTGCTACGATCTTCCACTGGGAACATTTCGACAAATTCAAGCATGAGGGTTTAACATTGGTCTTTGAGTGAGACCCTCACTCCGCCATGTACTTGTGGATTGATCACATGTCATTTGAGAATGACCCATGGCACGCATCCAAGGGATCTTCTGATAGTCTTGTCCCCAAGTCTTTCAGGGGCTCTCCACAGGCAGCGAAAGACCAGCAGGGTGTGGAGCACAAAGGCAGGGCAGTGGATTGGTGCCAGTCACTTGATGGTGACGCAATCAAAAAGTACTTTATTGCTTCAAAACCAGGTTCCTCCGGAAAGAACTCCTCACTACAAAGCCTCAGTGTGACACATTTTTGAGCAGTGGATAGTCGCCCAAACTAGGGCTCCTACTGGATCGGATTGGGGCAGATTCAGATTCTATCCACTGGATTGAGGTTCATATGAAAGCCAATCTGAGTCTGTGGATTGAAATCTGTCAGATTGGCAGTTCATCCGCAGATTGCTATCAGTCACAGAGAGGTATCTATATACACAACAGACAGTATGGTTGATATCAAAGTTTCCGCTCTGAAAGTAATAAATTTCTAAATAGCATGAGTTTTGAAATTGTGTCAGCCTTTAGGGAAGCTCGACGGATGGATATGATATCCCGGCCAGTGTTCAGTGTGCACTCCACCATCACCGATGAACCTAAAAGTTTGAGTTAGGCAAGGGAAATAGATTAGTCACTCAACATACCTGGAATTGCCAGGTAATCCCTTGCTGCGCTGGCAAGATTAGGAAATATATATTGATTGGCCTTCCACCAGGTGAGAGGATCAGAATCTGTTGCTGTGCATGGCCCAGACAGATAGCGGTGCATCTCTTGCTCTATGGTCTCTACTTCAGGATTGGAGGTGCTAGGGAATCCAAGAATGTCACCTTTGTCAAAAAAACTTGGCATGGCACTTTTCAACTTTGGAATAGACATTGGGACTACTGGAGTGGCAGTGTTACACCTCTGGAGATCGGCAGCAAGGGATTCCCAACACTCCATGACCCATGTTTCATCAAATATATCGAGATTGTTCTTGAACAGTGCATCTTTGTATCATGGGTCAAGAACTAAGAGAAAATTTATCATAGGGAAATCCAAGGACATTATAATGATGACTCACAAGTTGTGAAGTAATAGTATTCCGATTCCATAGTGGATTTATCAAAGTACTTCAGGAGTTTTTCTTTGCATGCATCCACACCAGCTGTGAGTGTCAGTGAGGATCTAATGGCTGGATTGGCCTCAAATTTTTCAATATGGTGCATGATCCCAACATAGATGAATAGAGATGCACTCAATGTCGGGTATTTTTGACCCGAGATGAATGTTGAAGCATTGTGGAATATCTACATAGTTGGAAATGGGGGATATATTATTAGTAGAGAGATACATTATGACAACATGCAAGGAAAAATACCTTAAGGAAGTCCATTATCATTTTGGCCATATCCCACTCCACGGAGGTAATGGAATATTTGTGATAGATTTTCAAACGTGAGTCGGCACACATCTCATCAATTGCCTACACACCCAGATGTTGAGAATAAAGCTAATTTGAATAAACTCTATGGCTTTACTTACCTCTCGATAGGTCCAGGCATGCTCCATCATGAAGTATGTGCTGTTCCAGTGTGTGACAATGTCAAGGATGAGGATCAGAATTTTGAGTTTCTGGCACTCACTCCCCCACTGTTCTGGGCATGACTATCATTCAAGCGCTGTATGGCAGCTGCAAAATCCTCTGTCCACTGTGGAGAGGACTGCACAAGTTTGCTCAGACATTGTATCTAGGTAATTGTTGTATTAAGTAATATGGGAATTGCTGGAAAACTCACCTTCTGAATGACTGCACTAATATCGATGTCCTCCCCCTCCTGCATATTTAGCAGTGCTTCATCAGTCATATTACCAAGACCATCCTCTGCTGCTATGCTCTCCGCAGCCTCACTGTCCATTTCAATGGCCTGTTCGATCTCCCACTCCAAATATCTGATTTCTTGACTGCCTTGACCGCGACTAATAATTCCATCACAGCCGATGTATAATGTGCCAGGCCAGCCGGATGGGGTTAAGATTCGTCCCTTTGTCATACTCATTTTTCTGGGATGTTGCGCCTGAAGGTGTTGATTGAGGTGCGACATAAAGGGTGCCATTAAATTACTTGCATTGTCTTGCAAGTGGTGGTGAAGAAAAACTGGAGATAATATTATAGAATGAGTATTACTGAACATCTCCTACCTTCCATACGAACCTTCTTGATAATTTGTACTCCTTAAGGTCACTGAATGCATTCGCCATATTCTCTCCCACTGTGAGCACGTTTCATCTTTGGTGAAATCCAGCAATGCTCTCATTGGAGCTGCCAGTCCTTGTCAATGGTATGCACCTACCAGATAGTATAAAAGGGATGTGTTAGGAGAGGTCCATGCAATCACTGCAAGCGCATTGTTCCTGGTACCATCTACCAAAATGGCTTGCACTGAGGATGAGCTCGTTTTGGAAGCCAGATATTTAGCCTTGAGTTCTTTCCCACCATCAGATTCTTGCCCTTTTCCGGCTTCCTCTAAGCACAAATCCTTCCATGTTGACTGAATGAACCAATTTTTTTTCAAAGCCATAGCTTTAAAATGAGACTCAAGTTCAAATTCAGGGACTCCAAACCTCTGTGGAAGGGTTGGTTTGAGACAAACAATCCACTGTGTAAAGGGGCGGTTCCACCTTCCCAATCAAAGGGCTTATTGGCCATGATTAGTCTCCCCATGTGGCCAGGTTAAGTCATACTTACTTTGGCCAAAAGTCCAGGGTTTCCTGACTAGAACACTGCGCTCTTTGGCATCTGATGAGATTCAGAACTCATTATGCCTTTTTCGAGTGCCACACTCCCACTTTGTGATTGTTGGTGTTTCAAAAGTGGGTGTTGAATGTCCCTGTCCCTCCACCTGGATTTTTTTTTCCCCAATTTCCAACCATCATGAGTCTGGCACCAGTAGTCTTGCAGAAAGCAAGAGACTTGCAGAAAGCAGAGTTTCCATTGTCATCATAAATCTTGGATTTCGCCAATGTTGGGAGAAGGTGTAATATGAATGGATCTAAATGCGTGAGAATGCAGGATGGTAGCAGTCAAGATTGCCTTGGACAGTCTTTTAATTGATACGGTGTCTAAGGAGCCAATATTCATCTTCTTCATCGAGTACCTGCTTTTCAGCAGGGTCCTTGGTCCGCGGCTGACTTTGAGCGGCTCGGCTGTTACTTTTGTGGGAGGCCACCAGTGTGTCCTCCAACCGAAGGATTTAACTCGGAGAGAAGCAGGGCCAGCTGGCATTAGCCGCCTTGAATGGCACATTGGAGAGGACAAGTCTTGCTCTTCC
>MU129202.1:23494-35818 GCA_014904985.1 Hydnum rufescens UP504
ACGAGAAAATCCGGACACACATCTATGTTGCAGCCATCCTTGACTCTAATTACCCAACCTGCAGTGTGCTGAATCATCCTCGACATTATGCAGGGGTTGTATCTGCAATGGTTAGTGTGCTTTGCGAACTGGCGAGGCACAATCCCCAGATTTAGCCTCCCCCCAATTATTCGATATTCTTGCCAAGTCTTCAATAATTCGATGCTGATTAAAGTGATCAAGCTGATCTGTCCCTTATCATCCTATCTCCGGAAGACTTGGCAAGACACCGATAAACTGGCCGCATTTTTGCGCGACCCAGATCAGAACTGTGAGTTATGTTCGGGCCCCCTCGCATAACGAAGCATATATTGACGGTGTAGCAATGGAAAATCAGTGAAATACATTTCGTTATTGGCGATGGCAAAAATCGTTCCTTTGCACCCCCATCTCGTTTCCGCTCATCAAGATGGGATCATCTCCAGCATTGAAGATCAAGACAACAGCTTATGAATGTGCGCTCTTGATCTTGTTTCTTCCATGGTTCGTTGTGGATATGATCTATACAAACTGAATACTGACATTCACCGTCAGGTGACTAACTATAAGCTAGAGTGAATCATCCAGAGACTACCCCACACTGAGCCAAGACAGTGCGACATCCGCCCTCCCAAGTGCCGCCCAATCTCTTGAATGCACAGCAGCAGCAGCGGCATCCGATGTCTCTGGCTATCTTGGTAACCCGTGCAGATGCTGCCTCACCCACACCCTCAATACTCACTTCCGCTTCCCGACTTGAAGTTTCCTGGTGCATCATCGTCATGTGTTCTCATGACACATATGAGAATGTTACTGATTTCGAGTGGTATCTCTGCGCTGGTTGACCTGGCTTACGTTTCTAACGTGGGCTCTATTGGGCGCGATATCAATGACAAACTCGTCGATGTCATGGTGAGAGTTAAGGGTGTGAGAGCATTCACTACTAGGCTGATGCTCCGCTTATTGAGCGATGAAATATTATTGGAAATTACATCATTGTTGAAGATGAAGTGGGTACCATGCTGAAGGATGCGATCACTTCGGATGCTTTCAGGCTTCAGCAGTATCCTATGAGGTGAACAGACATCTGCGGACTCTCCAGAATCCCACCTTTCCCCCAACAACTCTGTAGTCTTGAGAAAAGCCCATCATCTCCGTCGTTTTGACCACCTTGATCAGTTGGACTGGAACTTTCAACATTACATTACTGGGCTAATTGCAAATCCCATCATATCCCTCATCCGTTGAATGCCACAAACCTTTGTCCCAAAAAAATGATGACAGAAGATGATGGTGAATCTAATGCAGTGAATCACTCACCTCTTGGACAGCTTGCTCTGTGGTGATAGTGATGTGCACACATTGTTCTATCTCAAAAGGACGACGCATGCTTTGGATTTGGTGGTACTAATGTGTGTTGTCCAGGTGGTACCTCATAACTTGTCTATTGCTGCACTGAGATCCACAATGCAGAACACTAGAGACAGCACAAAGCACATGGACTAGAGTTTGGGTACTGATCCTGTAGATTCATTACATCCACTAAGATCAAGGTAGACAAGGGATGATATAGGAGAACACTCTCCCAGCGCCTCTCCTTTAGAGGACTACAATATCCTGGGCTGTTATGCTAACAGTGGGTCGATCTTAGCAGGTATAACTGTCACCCCAGCAACAAGCAAAGGATTGGACCAAGATGTGGTGTGTGCTGTAGCAGCAGCATTG
The DNA here is from genome assembly GCA_014904985.1 of Hydnum rufescens UP504. Classification (NCBI taxonomy): domain Eukaryota; kingdom Fungi; phylum Basidiomycota; class Agaricomycetes; order Cantharellales; family Hydnaceae; genus Hydnum; species Hydnum rufescens. Next base: position 25,238 of record MU129202.1, read on the forward strand.
AGTCTTGATAGAGGCAGAGTGAACTCAAATGTTCATGCATGCATCAATATTGTCTACGAGAGGACTTCTCTGCATCAGAGTTGGGGTCTAAAGTAGGGTGAAAGGGGTCAAGGAATTACCCGAAACCCACATGGTTGTTGCCAAACTCACAATCGCCTCCAAGACAGCAGGTCCACAAATCTCCAGTCCACATAAAGCAAGTCCATTCCAATTGCTCCTACCAAGATGACCACCTCAAGCAGGCTACATTGGCAGTACTCCATGACTGGGCTCTACCATTCCCCAAGTTGCTCTCCAGATGCTCATGAAGTTCTCAATACCTCCCCAGCCCAGTTTTGATAAGAAACTGTGATTAATATGCTAAAGTCAATGTCCCATCCTCTCTAGTTCAGGTTGATGGAAAGCTTTTGACAAAGAGCCTAAAGATCAGCCTGGTATGGAAGATGCATTGTTCAAGCCAATGGCAGAAATCTTCAAGAGGGTTGTCAGTGCGGTGATTGTGAGCTTGGGATCGAATCCAACTGTGCATGACTGCTCTATCAAACTGGTGTGCAATCCATCCATAGTGCCAATGTCTGCTGACAGGTATATGCTGCCAGGCCTGACCCCCATATGCTGGTCAAGGACAGACCAGGCAGGGTGAGTACATATTGGGCAGATGTGGTTCTCTCAGACAAATACAAGCAGAAGGATGGAATTGAAGAATTGGACAATGCAAGTACTCTTTGTGAACTCTAAGCTGTGGTCCTTACAATTTCCCTAGGATGTATGGAAGTGTCTATGGAGTATGCAACACATCATGAGAGACAATCCATGCCAGCATGCAACATTTGGTCTAATGATCAAAAATACCATGATGAGGACATGGTTCTGTTGTCACTCTTCATTTGTGTATGCTGATAGGGAGATTGCCTGGCTTTGACCTACCATGGCCCATGTCCCAGGGGATCCGACACAATTCATCATTACTGTTCACTCCCATGACAATGAGAAACCAAGGAAGTTCTGTCTCAGAAAGAGGATGTCTTTTGATCTTGATCTCTGACCTAGCAAGGCTGCTATCTAGTGTGGATGGCTGGCACAAGGGTTTTACTGTATTTTCAGCTGCACAGAAATCAACATTGAATGAGGAACCTAAATCAGCTCCCTATCTGGTTCCCTTCTTTCAGTCATACTGGCTGTGTTGTGGTTTGTCCAGTATTTGAGATGGCTTAAATTTAATCTGTTATTCTGCCTCTCAGACAACTCAGAATTGTCGATTTGATACCCGATCCTATAGTTGCCAAGAAGATGGACGATTCCAACTTTTGCCACTAGCACTTTCTCAGCAGTCTTAAGTACTGTGCTTGTGTTCAGACAGCACTGTTTTCTTGGTTGGAAGTACAATCGCATGGGAAGATCTGAAGCAGATTCAGCAAACAGCACAATGTATCATCTTTACACGAGAATCCTCACATCAAAGCTGTTCTTCACATCTCACCTATGGATGGCGCATTCAGGCTGAAGCTTGTAAAATGGTGTGGTATTGTAGCATCCAAGCAGGAAGCCTATGTGTCCAATGTTCATGCATTGCAGATTCTGAGGAGAGAGAACATCGCACAAGGAATGGGCTAATGTCTCCAAGGTCATTCAGATCAAATCGGTATGTTTTATGGATAACTTGACTGTTCTTCCATTGAAGATTCTGTCACAATACAGTGTCAGCCTCTGGTCACATTCGATTCTCAGATTGTGCCTGGGGCGATTTCTGGCAACTGTACAATCACACTCTAATCTATCAAATACAAGCTGCCCTTCTGCTGTGGCTGAGTGTCTGTACTGATTTGATGTACTAGAATTGTGCATCAAGGACTTGCATCACACTGACCATTGATAGCTTATGATCTTCACTGGTTCTTGGGGATACATTACTTCAGGAAATATTCTCCTGGTTGCATCAGCAACGGCAATGGGAATTTTGAAGGATCTTGGGTCTCTTTGGTGGCTCACCCACACATGGATTTCCAACAGTGCATATCACCTTGAGCCTACCAAGGCCAGGGTTATTCTTGTGTTTTGGTGTCATTAGGATCATTTCACTCAGCCAGTGTCAAATTAGACTGGCTATGCACTAATGCCACACAGTTCACTGCAAGCATATCTGCAGGGCTCTTAGCCATAAGTAAGCCAGTATTCTAGTGTTGTAATGTGAGTTGTTTGACCTTGACCTCCAGTGGCTGGTGTGCTATATATTGGTCAAACCTACATGATCTATCCAACCTTCCTCAATGCCATTCAGTAAGAATGTATTGGGAAATCCCCCAATGATCAGCATAAAAGGCCCATTGTACCTCTCCCTCAAAAACAATACAATAATTGTGTTCAAAAAATTTCCTGTGGGTGTTTTTGAATTCAAGTCTCTGCATGACATTGATTTTGGAAGCAATATACCAGGACCCAGAGACTCTGAACATCTTGCTAAATTCAATATCTCCTTAAAGAAATCTGAAGTTGAACATTACCAGCCTTTCATGACCCTAGTAAACCACATTTTGGCAGCTGGCACATGCCAGAAAAGTTCAAAGCCTTCCATCTTCATTCACTCTCATGACACATTTGATGTGCATGGTTCATCTGGTGCCATTCGGTGACCTGATCTGATGTCGTCTTCTCATCAGACTCCAATCATATGCAGAGTAATCCATTGCATTGGTCAGACATAAAGGTGGTGTTGGAATTTAAGGCCAAGCAAAGGCCCCAGAGTATGGGTCAATTCTTGAAATTGAAGGACCCTACTTGTTCCACAATGCAATCTACCACTTCCTGTGCAGTGTCAAATGGCAGCACTGGCTCTAAATGCCTGCATGACTTGTTGATGAGTGACAGGATGCTCAATAAAGCTCCCTGGACAATGGGTGGTGATGCCAAGTCAGTTGAACTGCAGCTTGCATCGTATGCTCTTGAATCCTGTGTCCATGGACACTATTGCACCCAGTAATTCTTGGGATGGTTCTTGGATTGAGGCTCTGCCTCTGGTAGTAGGACTGTGTAGGTGCTATGAAGTCTCAAGGTTCTTGCTCGTTGTTGGAGGAAAAATCCCTACCACATAGAGATCCCTTTCAGCATCGAATTTTCTGATGAACGAATTAAAAATGTACCAATATGTCGTTCCAATAAGAAGAGATCTAAGTGTACTGTCAAAAAACTCAATTATGTGGCAAAGGGAAACTACTGTCTGGGCATGCTGCAATGTGGCACAAAAGAAATAATAAATACAGAATAAATCAAACTAAATCTTGCCGTAAATCTGCCAAATCTGGGCAAGGATGGATACAGAGAGGGTGGATGGATCATCCACTTGGTGTTAATCCAGGAGTATCCAAATTAGTGAGTTGAATTGGCTGCCAGCCCCACAAGGAAATTACAAATTGGCCTTACCCTGTTACCTGTTAACAATAGGTGAAGTGCAGTCCCATGGGAAAGTTAATTGGTTGGAGAGAAATTGGCTTCCAGTCCCTTTGGGGATTGGAGAGATCGTCAGGGCCAGTGTGATCAGGAGTATTCATGTGTATCCAGGTCACACTTTGAACACAGGTAAAATGATAAACATTGTTGTGTCCTGCTGTGACTAGCTATCATGATAGCGCTTAGTATTATAAGAGACAGAATCAGCTAGAAAGCAGCTGGTGAACCAAATATTTCCTACCTATGGTGATGTATCAATAAATGGAAATTTGTATTTAAATATCAGAAAGGCCATGAAGTAATGTCAAGTGATGGTATTCCATTCAAGTATTCCATCTCCTGTTTCACGAATTGTTTATTTAGACCTAATTCTGTCAGGGTGGACACTGCCATGTGAAGCACAAAACAGAAAGAAGGAAAGAAGATTAATTAACCACATGCTAATTGCAGTGGGAATCCTGAGTATGACACCACACAAAAGGGACACACAAGTCCTCACACCTATCACAGTGGGAATCCTGAGAGATAAAAACTGGTGATCCCCTCAGCTGTGAAGGCTATAAGTAGTACTCCCTGCACACAGCCACAAACAGCTGCCATCCACTAAGCTGATGCATCCATGTTTATGAATCCCTGTGCATGACCTCCACATGGCTATGGGGGGCCCCCTTTAAATACTTCCCTATGGCATCCCCCTTAGCATATATACTTCCAAGCAGGTGTACACCTGGGTTACTCCAAAGTGTCCAAAGGAGTCCAAGGACTGATGATGCTGGGGAGTAGGGATTGGGACCAGGTGGTGCAGATTCAGGGACTGGGGCAGAGGAGGATGAAGGAGAGGAGGAGGAGTCTGGATTGGCAACTGCAATGGACTCACACAGGTATGAGCAAGGGAATCAGGGGGCTGACAAGTGGTGCAATGCTGCCACTGGTTGACTACCCAAGCCCAGTAGCTGCTGCTGGTTGAGCCTGATAGTATGAGGTGCAATTAATAATAAGAGATAATGCCAATAATGGCAAGGATGACATATACCCCCTTAGCTGAAGGGAGGGAGAGAGAGATTGAGAGCATTTGAAGAAGTAGGCACCTATATGATAGAGTTGACCAAACAATGGATATCTGACAGGTCCAGTCCACCAGGTGGAGAGCAAATTCAAATGTGATCCTGACATATTCCTTATTGGCTAGCCATTGATTCATAAGCAATCTGGAGATTAACTCCTAATGCCTTATATACACCTCAGAGATCCAGAGGAATGTCCTCCCAGTTTGAACACCTTGGACTCTAGGTATTTCCTCTTTTTGTCTTCCCTTCCATGTATCTGTTATTTCCTTAGTTTTGACTCAAGAACCTGGATATCACCCCTCTGTGTGAATTTCACTGTAGTACTTCACACATGTGGCCCCATTCCATCCAAAAAGGCCTCCAAATGGACCCCTTAAACTCTTTCATATTTGTCTGCATCAACTTGGGGTCAAAACAATGGGCCCCACTATGGACCTTCAACACCTTTCTGTAGCCAATTAATGGTTGCCAAAGTCAGGGTTCAGGTTCAGTTTTTCCCCATTTGGGCAAAACCGTGAATCTGAACCACAAGTTAGGTTCTGGTTTAGAACCAGTTTGAAACACTGAATATCATGAACCCCGCTCAAAATGATGGAATATCTGACCTGTAATACTGGGTGTTAACCATAATCCAGAATTAATGTAAGCAGGTTCCTTGGTTGAGAAAACAAATATTACTTTTGAAGCAAACCAAACACCAACAACAAGTCATGCAGTGTATTTAGGCATTATAGTCTTTAAAAACAAACAACACTTAGCCATGAAGTCATTTGAAGCACTTGTTCCATTCCACTGTGAAGGCTACTAGAGGATTAAGTTGAACATGACCTGAAATGGTGGTCAAAACCTGGAAATTCACTGATGAGGCAAAACTGAAACCGACCCATAGGGTCCCAGGTTCAGGTTCAAACTCAGGTTTTCCAGGTTTGTAACTTTTGGTCAACCATACAGCCAAGCATGAGTATATGTAGTGTGCTGGCTGAAATCTGAAATTTTCAGTGTCTAGGGTCATAGCATGTGTTTGAGTATGATAGGGTTAACCAGACTTCTATCCAGTCATTTGATTAAGTAACCCAAATTTTCTCTGAAGAATAGCCAAAGAGTTGAAATGGGCTTAGCTTAATCAACAACCTCTTGAGATGTGACAGTTTGATCTTCCATCCCCTGCTTCACATCATTTGTTATTTTCCCCTATTCCCTATTTGGCTAGTGCAGTTATAGCATCCAGAGATTAATCACCAGATGCCCCATATATACCTGAGAGGTATCAAGGATGTCCCCCAGTTTGACACCTCAGAGAACTCCAGGTGTTTTCCTTTTTCATTCCTTCATGTATCTATCTATTGTTCATAGTTTGACACCTTGGAGGAACTTCAGATATCACCCCTCATGTGATTCCACTGTAGATGCTTCCCACAACTGGCAAATTTTATATTATGGCTTGTTTGGCCCAAGAATTTATGTCAAGACCTCTAGAATACACACCTCAAGCATGGAAATTATCAACTTAAAAAGATCAAAATAACAAGAGCATGCTCATAAACATGAAGGTTTGTTCCTTAGGTCAGAAAAACAATACCCTATACAGTATTTGACCGGTCACTGAATCACACTTCCCAGAACCTCACTGCTGACACCACAACATCATTTTTCAATTGTTTTTTATTACTATCTTGTAGGAGGACATCCTATCTACCCATGTACCCAATTTCAAAGTGATCCAACCAATTTTGTGAGAGATGTTCTGTTGCACCATTTTGATACTTGTTTTATCACTCTACCACTCACTGAAGCACTTTCTAGAGCAATGGTATAGGGTTATTTTTCTATGCTGTCCATCAGAATGTAATTAAAACATGATTCCATGTATATTCTGACAGTTTCCCAGATGTTGCAAGCCCTGTAGCCTGTGTGCGAGGTGCTGAAATTCCCGCTGGTTCTTGAATTTGGTTCCACACCCTCCTGGTGATGCACAGAGCAGTTGTCTAGATTGGCTGTGGAATTAGACATCTTGAGATACTTAGTCAGTTGTATTTCTGGTGCAATATTGAAGGAAAAACCACTAGCTAGGTCTTCATGTGATGTTGTAGCAGCTGGCAGAGATTTTGTGCATTTAAGGAAACATGCTTTTCCCTGCACTATGAAACACCAGATGAACAGATTGACACCAATTTTGGTACAGTTGTAGTTCTCATCAATGTAAACAAATAGGACCTAGAACCAAGCTGCTATGGCTTGAAATGGTGGAGATAATTGAGGTGATTCAGTGACCAGTCAAATACTGTAGGTGTCTCATCATTTCTGGGTTTGCCAACATTAAAACATGTGATATCTGGGTCTCAGTGAGGTGGGAAAGGATGGCATCTCTTATTGTGTGTTTATGGATACTGCAGTTCAGGTTTAAACTGGTGGAACCTGAGTTTAAACCTGAACCTGACCCAGGTCAGGTTCCATTGGGGTCAGGTTTCATTTGATTCTCTTCAGGTCAGGTTCAGGTTTTGCCCTTGCCCTGAGTCCAGAAACTGGTCTCAAACCAGGTTTAAACTGGAACCTGAAAGGTAGGATGTAGGTTCCATTCCATGTAAATTGACCATTATTCTGGCACCAAATCTGGCAATTTACAGATGTGACTATAGTTCTGGAGTCAGAAGTCACATGCCTCAGCAATCAAATGAGGTAATTGGTGCAGGTCACAAGTCACATGACAGAATTCAGTGACTAAGTACCATCTCTAGAAGATGTGTGAGCAGTAAATTGAAGTGAAAGGGGGCCAGGAAGGAGATGTGGATCTAAAGCAGGATATAAAGGGAGTGGCAGAGGCAGAGCCTTGAGCAGAGGGTCTAGATATTCTGTAGTACCCCCTGAAAATGTTGGCTTCTCCCATACCCCAGGTTTCAGGCTTAAACACAGTTTAAACCTGAACCTGACCTGAATGGAACTGAACCTCAGGTCAGGTTCAGGTTTTGCCCCATGGGTGATTTTGGGACCTGGTCAGGTTTAGGTTTTGCCCAAATTGGGCAAAACCTGACTGTGGCAACCATATATGTGTCATATGTCATTTCAGCCATGCTTTGTTGACTACATAATTCCAGAGCTCATAGAGGATGGTATAAATGAGGAAACAAACCACAATACAAAGTTTGCCAGTCATTGATTAAGTTAAGCCTGTTTTGACTCCTTGGCTATTCTTCAGAGAAATTAGTTACTTAATCAACAACTGGGTAGGAGTCTGGAGTTAATCCTCATCCAAGAACAAGATCACAAGAGGCTAAGAATGCATGATCTTCTAGCACATTGCATTGAGAACCATGTTGGCAGGAGTCAAACTGAGAATGAAGATATCTACATGAGTGACAAGAAAAGAGACATACCGTGGAGTTCAGAGAGTAAACTAAGGGACTGCCTCCAGCTCCAAGGTATATAAGGGGCAAATCTGGTCTGAGATCACCAGATGTCCATACATGGTGCTTAACCAAAAAGGGAAATAGGGGCAAATAAAAATGTGTGAATCAGGGAAAGAGAGAATATCAAATGGGAATACCCATCACCATGCTCCAACATTTTTGGACTTCATCCATCCTGAATTACTTCCTGTGTTGCCCATTTGGGATTTGGCAATGTCCCTGGTATTTTATTTGTGGCCTCTTTTCCATTCAAGGCCTGCCTATATCGCATCCATGTATCACAGATGCACAATTTGAAAGAACTATTAAGTAATCAGCAGATATATGAAGATGAAAAATGACATAATGTAGATACCTTCCCAATTGACAATAGAGGGCTGCTTCAAAGCATGTAAGTGCATTTTTTCAAATCTTTCAATGTGGGGGTATACTCTCAATAGTCCTTTGCCAAAGCCCAGCACATTTCAGATGAAATTGAGCCTCACAATGGAATTTTGGAAGGAACAAGACAGTAAAGCCATGCTCATGGCATGTCTTCCCAGAATTGAATCCAATGTTGACAAAGTCTGGTTCCTGAATAGCAGCCAGCAACAGCAGAGTTTACAGCACCCTTTTTGCCACTTGAAGTCAGGATTGACCCACAGAGGGTTTGGGCTCGAAACTACCTCTTCCAAGATAACCTGCCTGCCTTGAAAAGGGCCTGGGTTGTTGTTGAAATAGAGAGACTGGGGTTTCCCATTGATGTTGCATCCTGAATGCTTGATTGGAGCCCTCTGCAATTTCAATAATTTGTCACATGCTGTTAATCCTTGTTTGGCCACACCATCATTAATGGTTCAGACCAGTACTCATCTGATCAGAATTCTGACGAGTAAAACAATGTCAGGCCACGGACTGTGCCAGATGAACCTGTGAGCATCGAAATTGAGATGAGGCGCAAGCAAGATGGAAGGCTGTGTGCTTTCCTAGTCTTGGTGATAGCTGCTAAAATTGTTTAGCAAGGATGTGAAGGGCTCATATGTCTGACCTCTGAGTTCTGGTTAAAGGAGGCATTCAAATTTGCAAAGTTACTCCAGTGTCTCTTGGCTCCTGGCCATATGACGAGTTGGAGTCACAGTGGATGGGGCATACTTGATCTTTGGATGAAATCCCAACCCTCATCATTAAAGGGTTGAGATACTCGATCAGAAATTGGACAATGTAAGGAGAAAAGGGGGGAATCGTCTGCCCACAGTCCACGATATGGATCGAGAACAAAGATGGGGGCCACCCAAAATAATCCGAATTGTTCAGGTCCGAGTGTAGGAGAGTCTTTAGGATAGAAGATAATCCGCTGTAAGCAGTAGTTGCCCAAGCAATGATAAGGGAAAATGTGCCACAAAGTACCACACTCTAAAGGTCCTAATATTGTGGCCCTAGACCATAAGTGCAGTAGGCAATGCCCTCAAGATGGAATCGCGCCAGGAAATCCAGCAAGCAATAACTTCAGTGCTTCAGACTGGGGAGGGGGAAAGACAATGGGAATTTTCACACAATGTCCACTTAATATACAACCTGGCTACGAGATCAAATATCCGACGGAAGCAGGGGGATAGGGGAAATATGTAGAAAAAGGAATCAAAGTCAAAAGCTTCAACTGCAGAGATATTCAATTTACAAGTCTGGGGATGGATAGAGCATAAAAATGACTATTCACCTTCCCTTGTGGCAGATTCCCTTGAGAATGGTGGAATAAGTCATCTGAATGGTCCTATCCTTCAGAATATAAGGCTTACCAACAATATTCGAATATTTGAAAAATTGAAGGGGGAATGATGTTCTCCTGCAGACAAGGGGGAAATTCGTATGTAGAAACACCAAGTTCTTCCTTCGTTCGCAATTACCACTTCATTACCATTGGATGGGAAATTTCAATACTTTCTAGGTGCAGTCATTCATGCAAAATACGATCATGAACTGATGGAGAAAATTTGAAAATAACACCTCCTAATCATGAATGACAAGGTGAAATCATTCCAGAAGCTCAGTTTTTAATCCCAACAAACACTAATCAGTATCATTCAGATAGGTATTAATCACAGATTTCAGGAGCTATATTTGCGAGTGATCGGATATGAATTGACTTTGAAAAGAAGAAATACTCCTAAGACAATGGATTCCATAGTAAATATCATTCTAGAACTGCAATTTTAATCGAATCGGCCTCATGCCAGTATCGTTGGATAGGTGTGAAGTCACTATCTTTCCGGAAGATACTTTTCGAGCCAATCCAATCAAAACTGACAGAGAAATTCGACGAATACTCCTTAAGCAGTGCCGCATTTGCCCCTATTTGATTATGTAAATGTATCTGCGAGTAGGAATGAAGGCTGGGTGTGTAATCCATCGTATTACATAACACCATTCGTTAGAGTTACCTTGAGGCAACAAGATCCCCATATGAGCAGAATTGAAGAGAATTCAAGAATGATATACAGAAGGGCAAGTTGAATTGCTGGGTCCACCCATACCATGGCTTATGGTAAGGCATAAATGAATACAGTCCCTGTGGCCTGTTTGAAGACCCCGGGAGATGCTCATGTACAAACCCAAGAAATGAGCATTCATTTACATCTTCTCCAGGCATATGGCATTTCATGCTCATCCATGAACCGAAAAAGGCTTGT
>MU129202.1:35843-55041 GCA_014904985.1 Hydnum rufescens UP504
CGCCTGGCTGGCGTCCTCCGCCTCCGCGGCCCTCCGCCGCCTGCTGGGCGTCCTCCGCCTCCCGCTGCGCTCCTCCGCTGCCTGCTTGGCGTCCTCCGCTGCCTGCTGGGCGTCCTCCGCTGCCTGAGCACGCAACTCGGCTGTGTGTAGATTGAGATTCCTTTCCTGTGAATATATAGTTGAATATTAGAGATAAAGCAATCCATTCTGTAAAAGAAGAAATACAGACTCGTATTGCATTAAACTTCCCATATATCAAGCGAATCTTGGGCTGGTCTGCCACAAGATCACGTTCCCGCATATCGACAAGCAGTCCTTCGGGTATTTCCCCATCATCCTCCCCTCCCCACTGCGTTCGGATGAAAAGCCGGATCGACCGAGCAAGCCACCAGCAATTCGCAGTCCACAAGTGATATTTCCGTCTCTGCGTCGATACCGCATACGCCGCGAGGATGACATCGACAACGTTTGGACGACTATCCACCGCTCGAAAATGTGTCACACCGAGGCTTCGTAGCGAGGAGTTCTTTCCGGAGGAACCTGGTTTTGAAGCAATAAAGTACTTTTTGATTGCGTCACCATCGAGCGGCTGGCACCAATCCGCCGCCCTGCCTTCGCGCTCCGCACCCTGCTGATCTTTCGCTGCCTGTGGAGAGCCCCGAAAGACTTGGGGACAAGACTATCAGAAGACCCCTTGGCTGCGTGCCAAGGGTCATTCTCGAACGACATGCGGTCGATACGCAAATAGACGACCGAGCGAGGGTCTCGCTCAAAGACCAACGTCAAGCCTTCGTGCTTGAATTTCTCGAAACGTTCCCAGTGGAAAATCGTAGCAAGCTTGAAGGCAGTGTAGGGAGGACTCTCGTCGTGCGTTAGATTGACTAGTTCCGTGTACCAGACACCCAGGGGCCTCTTGGCTAGATTGCCTGGCAGTAAGAAGAGGGGAGTGGAGTCGCGAGGTGGTGATGGATCAGACATCTTGAGGAATGAAAGAAGCTTGGAGAAGAACACCATATTTTTATTCACTCTGCCTCTCGCGCATGAGGCAACGAGTCACAAGTCAGAAGAATCGCTGGCCACGACGCAAACGCATGGTCGCTTCGAAAGTTCGTTATGGCTGTGTCATTCGGAAGCCGCCGAAAGACCACTCGCACTCTGCAACGTCAACCATTAGCACCTACTCGGTACCCCACTCTATATGTCAGCATGATCTCTCGGCGCCAGGAACATACAATAGTGCTTCATGCATCGCGGGTAGTGATCCCAACCCGGTCGATCTGCGGCTTGCCTTGTACGCACTCGAATCCTTTGCCTATGGACGCTATACGACTGACAATCCAGGTTCAATTTCGTGCCCTTTATATTTACAACTGTGTAGCTATCATAAACTTCGGACTAGTCGACTCGCTAGTCGACTTGGTGGCCCACGGTAATTTTGTTCCTGATGAGTATTACAATCCTTACTGACGAGGCTTGGGTGTCATCTAGCAATCTGATATCCGTCAGCCACCGTGACACCCCCGGCTTGCTTTCTTCATCCCCATAATCCGCCGAACCCTTATCGCTCTCATCATCATACCGACGGTCCCTGGGGCAGTGTCTTCTGGACACTTCGCAAGAACATTGCGCCAGGTTACGCTCAAGGTTTGCCCATCGCACACCCTTCGCTCGCTCCAATCTCCCTAGACGACTAGAGTCAACGCGGCTGAAACCAGGACTCGTTCTTCAACCGTCGCGAAGCCATTGAAACAGATCCTTTGTGTAGAGTCTATTTGCTCCCTTTTTCATCCAAGGACTCGTCTCACACTGCTGCAGTTCTTCCCTAGGGTGTCAACCCCGGAGGTCCGTCTTGCGTTGAGCAACTTGCAGCGAGCCCTCGCAGATACCAAAATGGTCATCCCAGGTCAAACCAACGAAATCGTGAGTGACATTGTTAAGTCGGTGGAACACGTCGAGGAGTAGCTTTTCCCAGGTGTTAGCGGACTATCTTTGATTAGCATTTTTGGTATTCTGCATTTTTTTTTCCCTCACTTTTAATACACCCGTAGCAGTATTAGTCCAAGTCAATCCAAAAGCCTTTGGATGCAGGGGATCTTGGATTGTCCAATCCAGAAATAACGGAAACTGCAACTAGGAAGTACGTCCAGTATCATCTGTCTAAAGGAACTACACCTCTTCAACTGGCCTTCTAGTTTTTACAAGTGGAAATAAAACGAGTTAATCCACGGATTTTGCCTGAACTGAAGACATCGAGCCCGTGCCTTCCTTTTGACCTTTGTTACCTGGATCGGCTCGGGCGCGCTGACACCTTGCCCGTTCTTCCCCCCATCATCATCATCCAAATCGTTCGGGGGAAACCTCTACTCAGAGGTCTCGTGTTCGTAATAAACCTGCTTGCGCTGCTGCTCGAAGACTGCATTGTCGGAGATTGCAATGACACAGGGGGCGTCGCTGACATCGAAGTATGTGTGCCTGCAGGACCTCTCCACCTCGATCGACCACAACGGGGGTTAAGGACCCGCTGCGGAGGGGGTGTACGGTGACCGAGGCGGAACGGACACGGGGCCGAATGCAGGCGTTCGCACTGGAGTGCAACATACTAGTTAACTGCTCTCCATATGGGGAAAGGAGCACACAGAACTAAATAAGGCTGCAGTGCCCACCTCCCGAGGGCATGTCGTCTAGACGAACAATGGGGGTCGAATCCACCTCATCATCTTGAGGGGTTGGGGGAGGTGGATCATCCACAAGATAATAAGGATCGTCCCGCATCAGGGCAATGCGTTCAGCCCTACGCTAACAAAAAAATTGCACAGCTGATTAGTGCCAGTTCGCAAGAAAAGTCCTACGTTGCTTTTTCTCTCGCCTTGGCATCTCCGGGGTCTTCGATGTGAACCCTCAGCCATCAAGTGATCATTTTTTCTTCGTTCCTTCACTCTTCCCTTTCACAGACTTGTCTTCTGCCTTTCCCTTTCCTTCTTCTTTGGACGGTTAGCTATAGGAAATGCGTTCTTTACATCCTCTTCATTATTGGTGGCGGTTGTCTCGCTGTCTTCACTTATTTGAGCGAGAAAGTTGGACGATTCAAATTTCAAGGCCGAGATCTCTCTTTTTTTTTTGCGGAGGACGCCCAGCGGGAGGCGGAGGACGCCCAGCAGGCGGCGGAGGACGCCCAGCGGGAGGCGGAAGAACTGGCCGTTCGCGAGGCGGAACAGCGACGGCTCGAGGAAGAACGACGTCGTGCAGCTGAAGCAGACGTGGTTCGCGAAGCTGAAGGTCGCCGCATCGAGGAAGAACGACGTCGTGCAGCCGAAGCAGACGTGGTTCGCGAAGCTGAAGGTCGGCGCATCGAAGCAGAAGGTCGACATGCGGCAGAAGCACAGATCGCTAAACTGCAAGAACAACTCCGCCTGCTCGCACCTGATAGTGCATACACGTGAGGTACGACTTTGCTGCTTTCCTCAAGCTACTGTTACTAACAACCCTGCTGTTCTACCAATTCCAAGGTCACAGGTCACCCCTTTCAAATCGATATATCCGCTTCCAGGACCTGTATCCCCAGGATGGATGTTCCCCTCCCCTCCGATCACTCTGCATGACAGGATCATCTACCAGTAATACTCTCCATGCTTTCTATATTGTTCATGTTCGTAATCCTTAGCACTCACAATCTATTCCCATGGCTCAAAGTATGGCCTCAGCATACCACTTCGGATGAGGGAGACTCATGATATATGATATATTAAGCAATCAAGCTTCAAACTTTAGATTAACTTTCAAGTACTGACTCATCATGTATTTGGACCACTCTTGGCCCCTCGGGCAATATATAAACTAGAATTCCTCTAGACAGCATGTGACTCTGGCAAAAGCCGCATGTCTGAGAAACATGCTCGCTGACTCTAGACAACACGTGACTTCGGCAAATTCCGCATGTTCCATGAACATGCTCGCCTGGCTCTAGACAACATGTGATGACTTCGGCCAGTTCCGTGTACTACTGTACAGCAGATCCAGTGCCCTGCATCTCCCTGCTGGTGGATCTCCCTGGCTCCTGGGGGTGATCAGATTCTGGTATCAGATAACATACTGCCTACTATTCTGACAACCCAACACCATGTGTATGTCTCTGCACCCCAACTACCCCCCAACTGTGCCCTGATTGTTTCTCTTCTAGCCTGTCACCACTTGCCCCACTGTCCTATCCTGCAGACCTACCCTCCCTGCTGTGCAAGGTTATTGGGCATCTTTCAGGCCTGGGTGAGAACTGCCACAGTGGGACAATGGCTTTGATATGGGCCCTTACGCTCGTCATTGTGACGGATCGTTCCCCCCATTGTTAAACTGTTGTTCCTGCTGTGGTGGGCATTGGACATACTGTGGGCCCTTACGCTCGTCATTGCGACGGATCGTTCCCCCCACTGTATGCTTAGTGTTGAACTCTAGGATCCTGCCCATGCCTTCTGGGGCATAGTGTCCTGCCCAATCTCGACCAACATTACGATGTGCCCTCATGGGTCATGATTTACCACTGAGGGAAAGTGCAGCTCTTATTATGCACTTTGGCACCAACTGTGGTTGGTATCTCATTACATGGATGCATTTGTGGCTTTATCTCACATCTTCTCCAATCTAGTTCTGTCATAACTGTCTGCCCTGCAGGCCTAACCTGTGGGCCTATGCTCCCTGCTGGCCTACCCTGCTGGCCTACCCCTGTGGGCCTATCCTCCCTGCGGGCCCTACCCTGCTGCCTACCCTGTGGCCTACCCTGCGGGCCTATCCTCCCTGCAGGCCTATCCTCCTGCAGCCTATCCTCCCTGTGGGCCTACCCTGCTGGCCTACCCTGTGGGCCTATCCTCCCTGTGGGCCTACCCTGCTGGCTACCCTGTGGGCCTATCCTCCCTGCTGGCCTACCCTGCAGACCTACCCTGTGGGCTACTCTGCATGCCTACCCTATCGAGGGGCATCTTTCAGGCCTGGGTGAAACTGCCACAGTGGGACAATGGCTTTGATATGGGCCCTTACGCTCGTCATGCGCGACGGATTGTTCCCCCCATTGTTAAGCTGTTGTTCCTGCTGTGGTGGGCATTGGATGTACTGTGGGCCTTACGCTCGTCATCGCGACGGATCGTTCCCCCCACTGTATGCTCAGTGTTGAACTCTAGGATCCTGCCCACGCCTTCTGGGGTAGGTGAGTGTGACATGTCTGATCAAAGGTATGTCCCTGTGTTCCCCCTGAAGAATAGAAGATCTTGACAGGGAGTGCCATGACTGTAGTGTCCTCCTGGTCTTGCCATGCACCCTTATCAGTCCCAATTTGCAATTGGGTGGGGCGTGCCCCTCATTTTGCTCCAACTCCTTAATTTGTGAAACATATGCTTTGGTGCCAACTGCAGTGGGTATATCATTCCATGAGTGCATCTCTCTCTGTCTCATATCTTCTCCTCTCCAGCCTGTCACCACTTGCCCCACTGTCCTATCCTGCTGGCCTACACTGCTGGCCTACCCTGCAGGTCTACCCTACTGAGGGGCATCTTTCAGGCCTGGGTGAGAACTGCCACAGTGGGACAATGGCTTTGATATGGGCCCTTACGCTCATCATCGCGACGGATCGTTCCCCCCATTGTTAAGCTGTTGTTCCTGCTGTGGTGGGCATTGGATGTACTGTGGGCCCTTACGCTTGTCATCGTGACGGATCGTTCCCCCCACTGTATGCTCAGTGTTGAACTCTAGGATCCTGCCCATGCCTTCTGGAGGGGTAGGCCAGGGCATTAATGAGTGTGAACTGCTTGATCAAAGGTATGTCACTGTCTTGTAGTCAGAGACTTGTTCTTATTGGCTAACCCTTGCTCAATTGTTATTAGATTGTTGTTGACCCCCTACAGATTCACCCATCATTCACCTTTTATCTCTATCCCACCTGGTGTATCCCTGATCCAACTCAGGAGACAGGTCACCCTGTGGCTAGGGCTGTGGCTAGGGCTGTGGTCAGGGAGGGGACATCATTGCTGTGTATGCTGGTCAGTGTATCTCCCTTGTATCTCTCACTAGACACTGCCTTGTTCATGTCCTGTGTAGAGTCACCATTTTTCTTCACACTGTGCTTCTCTATCACTGGTGTGCTTCTGTATCTCACCTGTACTTGCTATTTCTTCCATACCCACTACTTCTGCCATACTCACCACCCCAGCTGCCCTCTCTATTTCAGCTGTGCTCTCCATTTCAGTGGAAGACTGAATGAGCTCAGTTGATGAGAACAGCAGGACACTATATCATGAGTTTGGCCTTGTATCTCCCTCTCATTGTGTTCTCAAATAGTGATAGGTGCATTGAAGTGTATGCAGGTGGTGTGTATGGTGCCTGGCATGCATTGGCATTTTCTGGCATATCAGCCCCAAACTCACCAAGCTCCATGTCCAGGTGTCATATCTTGCTGTATATTCTTGTTTATACACTCTTCTCTATTCTCCTTTTGCTATTCTCCTTTCTCTCTCCTGCACTCTACTCTACACAGTCCCCCCTCTGTAATATATCCTCTACTCTTACTTACTCCCCCCTCTCTATATCCTCTACTCTTACTCTCTCCCCCTCTTCTACATCCTCTCTACTCTACTCTCTCTCCTCTACTCTCTCCCCTCTCTCACTTATATACCCCTTATCCTATTCCCCTTCTTCCTTTTCTCTTCTCCTCCTTTTCCCCTTCTCTCCTCATCCCCTGATTCACTATCTCAATCCCATTAATCCCTCTCCCTTCTCTCCTTTCCTCTCTACTCCACTTTCCTCTCCTCTCTTATAGTGCCCCCTTCTCTCAATCCCCTGCAGCTTCTCTCTCTCTCACTCCTCTCCTCACTTTCATATCTCCTCTTTCTCCCTTCTACACAGCCACTCATTAATATTCTTACCTTTTCCACTTACACTCCACACTACTCCATCTCATCTTACTCACTCTTAACAACTCATACTCATATCCTCATTACATCTCCTGTCTCCTCCTGTCTCCTCCAACTCCAATAATCCCCTAATACATACATTTGACACATCAACTCCCAACTACCTCAAACAATTCCATAAATAATATTCAATTCCATTCCCTCAATTCCATTCCCTCAATTCCTTCCCATTCCTTTCATTATCATATTCCATCATCAATATCACTTCTCCAACACCTTCCTTTCACCTCAAATTCTATTTACCTCAACCTCACCCAATTCTCCCTATCCCAATTCAAATTCCCTCATCCATTTCATACTCAATCCATTCCACACTCTCCATTCCCTTAACCCACACTATTCACATCTTAAACACACACACAGCTGCTATTCCAACACTCTCAACCTCTAAACACCAAATATCTCCCTCACTTCTCATCACATCAACTCACAAGAATTCCACTCAAAGAAACTACAATTCACACCTTGAAAACAATTCCAAATTCATCTTTATCACTCCCAATCTCCACTCTCCAACTGAATTTTACTCTCTCTCCCAATAACTCACCTTCAGTATTTTTCTAATTTCTCCATGACTTTTCATCCAAATCATTCATCATAACCAACCCACTGCCAAAATCCTCTCAAAAATCCACATCAAACTCTACCACATCCAAAACAACACTAATCCTTCCCCTTCCACAATGAATCTCCCCTATCTCTCATTGCATCATTTCCTCCACTTTTTCCATTATTAATCTCAATTATTCTCCACCCCCTTTATCTCTCACACAGCATACAATCTACTGCAACCAGTTCCACCATTCCCCAACCCATTCTCTTCACCAGCACAACTCAAATAGCTTCCACAACCCATATTTCATTATTCTCACTTCATATTTTCATATCTCACTTCATTCCTCTTTCATGATTTGCACCCTAATACCCCCTTTCTCCCAGTTACCATACCATTTCTCTCCCACATATATTAAGTCCAGCACATCTAAATTTCCATCATTTCCCCCCCTCCCCCTCAGTCTTTCAAGTCTTCAAGCACACCTGCTGGTCTTAGGGTCACTTCCAATCTACCTCTAGTATTCATCACACTTTCAATACACTCTCAGCAGGTGCATCATGAGTCTGAAATCAGAACTAAACTACACATCTCTTCACTCTTAGGGCAACCCCACCTTAGCAACTCAATTTCTTCATCTGGGCACAGAGCCTTTCATTCTCAATTCAATAATCATGGCCTGTAGGACACTCTCTTAGGGCTCTTCCTCCTTACACTCCCCAGATTACTTACCATTATCAATCCCCTGTTTGTCCTTACCATTCAGCCTCCTTAATAATCCCATTCCCAAATACTCCAGCTCTAGTATATAAGTACCTACTCCTCTATTCTCCACACACACAGAAGAGTAGACATAGGGATTTTCATCCAGCATTGGTGAGGAGGTCATAGTCCACAGGGTGGACATTGTGACTCAAGCCTATCTCACATTATGCTAGCAAAAAACTAGTGCATGCTCACCAGGTCTTGACATGCCATCAGGAATCTTGTATGTATTCTTCACTATCTTGTGTCCTTTTCTGCACTGATGTGTGCTTTTAAGCCCCTTTATGTATCTTTACAAGGCTTTATGTGTGTTTAAAGGGTTTTATCTCTCTTTGATTCCTTGCAGCTAAGTCAGTACCTTCCAGCTGTGTTTCAATCCCTTCCAGGCTGGGTGTCCAAGACTGCTTACCTGAGGGCAGTGTGCTGACCACTACCTGGTGTAGTGTGTCTCCCTTGTTTTTTCTCCAGACAAGGTCTCCAGTGGAGGATCACCTTCAAGTTGCAGTGATTCTTATGTGTTTCAGTGACCTCAAAATGTGCTCCCATGTTACCACCTGTGGTGTTTTTTTTTTTTGTTCTGAAAAT
This sequence comes from Hydnum rufescens UP504, assembly GCA_014904985.1. NCBI lineage: Eukaryota > Fungi > Basidiomycota > Agaricomycetes > Cantharellales > Hydnaceae > Hydnum > Hydnum rufescens. The sequence continues at coordinate 44,697 of MU129202.1, forward strand.
GCATGGGGAATCCAGGGTGTCTGTTGGGGTGGAGACTGGCTGGGTGTGCAGCTGTGTGGCCATGCCCTCCTGCAGATACATGTGCGCCACTGCATGGCAGCAGCAGGTGTGCCACTGCGTGGCCATGGCTGCACCACTTCGTGGCTGCGCCACTGCATGGCCATGCCACTTTGTGGCTGCACCACTGTGTGGCAGGCACTGCATGGCAGGCCACTTCATGGCCCCCACTCAATGTCCCCATGCTCCAAGTTTCAGAGACACATGTGCCACTGCACTACTACAAATGCCACATATCTGAGCAGCATGCTTGTATGAGTCTGGCAAGATCTGTGCATGGAGAACCTCCTGTGAGTTCCATTTCTGGGGACATCTAGTTACTATATATACACAATATATACTATTCTAAGCCCTGATTAGAGTTTGTCTGTGTGTTTGGAAATCCATGCTGAGAGCAGCTCATCCAGCTCTTCCCACTTGCAATATACAGCAGGCAGATCTGTCTCTACCTTTTGAAGGAAGATTAAGGCTCACAGGTGGGCCAATCTCAATCTCTTATGGGTCTTCATTTCGGGTGGAAACGACTGCACCCTATGGACTTCAAGTTGAGTCTGGGTAGCCCTGGACTCCCTCTTTCAGATGGTGGTACTTGCTAAGCCATAGCTGCACTCGTTGAGGAGCTATGGCCATTGCAAGACCTGTACCTTGTCGTACCCCATCGTACCCCACCTGTATTTGATGCCTTGGAGGCCTGTGAGCAACATGGGAGCACCATAGACCTGTAGAGGGCATCTGGGGGGACATTTTAAGGCCAAGATGATGTGCATAGGTGTGCTGGTTGAGGAGCTATGGCTGTTGCAAGACCTGTACCTTATTGTACCATTGTACCCCACCTGGATTTGATACCTTGGAGGCCTGTGAGCAAGATGGGAGCACCATAGACTTGTAGAGGGCATCTGGGAGTGGGAGTGGTGGGCATTGGAAGCCCTGTAGAGAGGTGGAGTATGTAATGAGTGAGATGTGATGAAATGGAATTGCATTTGATCACATGCCCTTGACTTACTAATATGATTAGATACACAGAATGACATGATCAAAGGGAATTCCATTTGATCACATGGTTTTCACTTATCTAATATGATTAGATACACACAATCACATGATCAAATGGAATTGGACTTGATCACATGGATACTAAGTTATGTAAGCCTATTGAATTTTGTATAAATTGGGATTTGCTTCCTGATTTATGCCTTTCCTTCCTACCACAACAATGTCCTCTAACCAGAGCCTGATACTTGAAGCTTGGTGAGTGGATAAGTGAGAATTGTTTGACCAAGACACTGACTAGTTGGAGGCTGCTAGCTGGCTTGCACCCTTGAAACCTGTGAATGCAAAGTGAACAATGGCCAAGTAAGCCTAAGATTTAATATGACATTATGATCTCTAAGAAGGTTCCAGTCACAAATGTGTGATGAGTTGCAGCCTCTGTGAGATGGAGTTTGCCAGCAGGGAACACCATGGGCTGGATTTGAAGGCTGTGGATCAAGCAACTAGAGAGGATTGCACTATTGGAAGGATTGACAGACAGGCTGATGGGTTGCATTGTCCATGAAGGATGAGTACTGGGATGATGAGAGGACAATGGATGACTGTAGAGAGGATGGAATGATTGGAATGATTGAGAGACAGGGTGATAGTTTTGACTGCTGGGAGTGCTGTGATATTAAGTGTAGTGTGTCTCTGGATGGACTACATCTGTTTGATGTGATCTACAATGAAGGATGTACTTGGTGAAAGAAATTATGTGATGGAGTGGAATAGTGTAAATGGAGTGAGATGGGGGGAAGCTGGGAATGTGAAAAAGGGGAAGAATGGAATGAATGAAAGAGAATAAATGAGATAAGGGGTGGAAGCTGGAAAGGTGAGAAAGGGAAGAATGGAATAAAGTAAAAGCGAAGAAAATGGAGTAAATTGAAGGGGTACAACATGGGAACCTGGGAGGGTGAGAAAGAAGAAGAATGGAATAAGATGAATGAGATAGGGGGTACAACCCGGGAAGATGAGAAAGGGGAAGAATGGAATGAATAAAAAGAGATGGAAATAGAATAAATGAGATTAAGGGGTGGAAGATGGGAAGATGAGAAAGAAGAAGAATGGAATAAAATGAGATCCGAACCTCATTTTGTAATTAAGGTGGGGGTGGGGTTGGGGTTAGGCAGGGGTCAAAAACGAAGAGATACCCGGGTCGTCCTGCGAGACGACCCAGGAAAACCAAATTGCTGGATGGATAAATGAACAGACAAATAAAGTCTGGGATATGAAAGCACGTGATGAACACGAGGCTACCACGAGGCATATAGTATATAAGGGATAAAAACGCGGAAATCCCCCATTTGAACCTCCATCATCTGAAGGGAATCAAGAAACCACTCTACATCCATGACGACTTATCAGAACATATCGAACATGTCATCGACACGCTGCACAGGAGGATCGAAGATGTTGAAAGCGAAGGAAAGGGAAGGAACGCCGAAGATAGTAAGCGGACTGGGATGGATGGTCAATGTGTATCTGACGAGTTTGTAGTTTGAAGGTGTTGAGAAATACACGTTCACAGCGTCGATCGCTGCGATTGATCGGGAGGACCGCGATCAAATCCAGGACTTCGCGCTGAACCGTGCGATGAAAGGGATGATGGTAGGTCACTGCTCCGTTGATCTGACGAAGGTAGTTTCGGAAGGGTGGAAGTTCGGGATGTGGAACCAGCACGGGGTGGAGACGACACACGTGACAAACCTTGCTGAGCGAGTGCGACTTCAGCGCGTGGTTGACCGCGACACGGGAATCCAAATAGGCTTCGTCGCGAATGGTTCGAAAACACGTTGGAGACGACGCTCGAAGGAAAAACGAATCCAAGACATACCAGTCCTGGAGCTGACCTCGGAGGGGAAGAAGGCGCTAGCGCGGGGAGAATTCCGCCCGTTTGGAGGGAACCACCGACGTTCTGCGATCGAAATCCTGGTGAAGACGGCAAAGGCGGAGCTAGACCGAGCGATGGAATCAGCGCAGCGAGTTCACGACGACCTAGAAGAGATGACGACGGAGGCAGAGAAATCTGAGGGTAAGGCGCAACTTGAGGAGCTAACGAAAACGATCGGGTGGTTGAAGGGAGAAATGAAATGGAATCATCTATGGCACCTGAATGTATGGGACCTAGGTGAGTGTCCGCTGTATAATAGGAGGGGACGCTAACGGGATTGACAGATCAACTACGATCAACGAGCTACCCGGAGGACATTATCTTTGCTCACCTGTCGCGTAATACGAACAAATATGTCTACCTGGAGACTGAATCGGAGCGTGTTCTTCTTGACATCCAAGAGGTACGGACTGCGCTGAAACGGGACGACGATATCTGGGCGTCGCAGATAGCGATCACTGGGGACATCAAGGATCTGGAGCTGTCTATGCAGCAAACGAACTTTGCACGGGAACTGAAGGTGTACGGGAAGCGACAAACACAAGTGAAGGGGAGACAAAACTCGACGACGAACTCATTTATCTATTCACGGTATGCGGTACGGATGATGTGTCGGTATGCGCACTGCGGAAGCCACTACTTCAACGGTCACTACCGGTCGCTGAAGGGGATGCGAGTTCTTCTTGAAGGGCATCTGAGCGGAGTAAGTGTATATTGTATGAGCCCTGAGGATGCTAATGAGTATATGACAGATATTCTCGACGCTCTTTGATATCAACCATCGAATTCTGATGGTTGCTGGCTCTCCCCACCCGCTTGGGATGGCCGCCGACAAGAAGGAGGTGAGCACGCCGAACGAGCACAAGCGCGGACACCACAGCCCGTCGTGGAAGCGTACATACCTGTTGATGTGCCAGAACATGGGTGACCCGTTGTGGCTTGGCCAGATGATGGGTATGTTCGATGTTGCGTTCAAGAATGCGTTCTGTGGGGACCAAGGTGTGATGAAAGACTTCTTGACGAAGTCGAAGCAGTACGTGGAGGCGTTCCGTGAGTACATGTCAGAGGTGCAAGAGATTATACGGCGTCAGATTACGGCGCAAGGTCTTGGGGTGGAGTATCAGAATGCGTGTGTCCGTCTTGAATGGTTGCTACGCCACTGGCCATACGGGAATGAGATCCCTGTGCTGCTTCTGTCGAACACGATGCTCGAGTGGATGGAGGATCGGATGAAGCCCGTGTCTGACGGGATTGTCGAGGTGAGCATCGAGTGTTCACACATTCCGTATTTCCTGGGTCATCTCCCGGGACGACCCGGGAAAACACATCAAATCCTCTCATTTTCCCGGGTCGTCCCGGGAGACGACCCAGGAAAACACATCAAATCCTCTCGTTTTCCCGGGTCGTCCCTGGAGACGACCCAGGAAAACACATCAAATCCTTCGGTTTCCTGGGTCGTCCCCAGAGACGACCCCGGAAACCAGGTCATATCGGTTGGCATCAGACTGATATCAATGCATCCACAGATTGGAGCGTGGTTCGACCCCCTTGCTTGGTACAACAGCGAACACTCCCACGCAAAGACCAAGGTCAGGGATATGTCCTCGGCCCTCTTCAACGCTATCCTCCAGGATCCTCTCATCACCAAACACATCCACGATGCTACCGAGGCCATGAGTCCCCTCCTTCCCTTCCTTCCTGCATCTCACTTACCTCCCGCAGGTCGCCGCATATCTCCTCTTCAACTCCTTCGGCGCCCTCGTCGACCTCACCCGTTCCGTCCGTTCCCTTCATGAACGCTCCGGAGCGCGGCCCCCCGCTTCCATCATCAAATCTATCCCCACCCCTGGTCTCCACTCCCGCGGAAAGGCAAAGGCAAAGGCTGTCGACGCCGAAGAATCCTATCCCTTCTTTGGATCACTCGACCCTCCCGTCCACGAAGAGGTCATTGACTGCGCTTGGTCATCCCTCAAGGCCGCCTGGGACGACTCAAAGACCGCTCTCCGCTCCTCCGACGACACCGAGAAGCGCATGGTCGCCGTCACCGCCATCCCTGACACAAAGGATAGGTCCTTCCCTCAGATGGCTCTCCTCGTCGAACGACACTTCATCGACCATTATCGCCCCGCCCTCCTCAAAACCATCGGGGTGCCACCATTCGCCACGAGCTCCAGCTCCTCATCACTGTTCATACCGATGAGACCTCCTTCCCCTTCTGGGATCTCCTTGATCCCTCCCCTCCGGACTCGTCCTCTCTCCTCTCCCCTGCTGAGATCGACCGCCTCAGCGCCCTCGAGTCCGACCTCTCCGAAGGTCGCAAATTCAATCAGAAAATCCTCTCCCTCGTCGAACACTCCAAGTTCACTCATCTCAACTTTGACCCAAAGACTAATCTCTCCGGCGGTATCAAAAACGCACTCAATTCTCTCCTTTGGGTATGCCCTCTCCTTCTCACTCTCCCCCATACTAATCTTCCTCATCAGGAACTCGAATTGCACCAAGAACGTCAGCGCTGCGCCCTCTATCCTGCACCGCATCAGAAAAGCTCCCAACGCCCCATCCTCCACAAACAGGATGTCTCCAGGGCATCCTACTCTCGCTTCTCCGCCGTTTCAGCCCCTCTCCCGCCCCTCCCACCTGCTCCACTTCTTCCCCCCCGCCTCAATCTTGTCCCGCTCCTTCCTCCTCTCGCCCTCGTCGCCCAAGCGTCCGCATTCAAAGCAAACCATTCATCAATCAAGAGGATGACTCTGACAATGACGACCAGTCGGACGACGACGATAAAGGCGCAACCACAACCGACGCCCCAAGCGAGGGTTTCGATCTCGAGCATCCCGAGGGCGACAACGACGACGATGCCACCGATGAGGACATTCCTCATCCACCAATCCAGCCCCCCAATCCCAGTCCGACCAGGACGATGACGACGATGACCCCAATCTCCACACACCCATCCCCCCTCAACACTCCTCCCAACCTCGCTCCTCCCGTCGCATCGATTCCCTCGTCCTTCCCCTTCCCCCGCTCCCCCCCACTCTTCCCCACACATCCTCGTCCCCGATTCACAACCTCATCGCCTCTCCCTGGGCCCACGTGACCCGCCCTCCCCCCTCCATCACTCCCCCTCCCATTCCACACCCTCTTCCCCCTTCCCCCACGACCTCCCTATCAATATCCGCTCCCTCCTCCCCCCTCCCGTCTCTCTGTCCCCGATTCTCGTCGCAGTGCTGCTCCTTCCGCCCCTCCCGCTCGTGTCACTCGTTCCTCTGCGAGGGAGACTGCCACTTCCTCCTCCTCCCTCGCCCCAGGTATGTACCATTGTCTATCTTGTGTCTCTCTCTTGTCCCTCTCAAGGGACTCTGCGTAATACCGTCCCTTTTCCCAGGTCGTCTCCAGAGACGACCCGGGAAATCATCATCATGTTTCCATATTTCCCGGGTCGTCTCTGGAGACGACCCAGGATTCTCTCCTATTCTTGTTCTCCCGGGTCGTCCCAAGAGATGACCCAGGAAAATAGACACTTATTATATGCCTTCGTCCATCGTGATCATACTATATACATACCCTCCTCCTCTCCTTCTCCTCTATCTCTTTTCATCACTTATCTCCTCTCCTCTCTCTTCCAGATACCCACCGTACGCCCCCCCTCTCTCCCTCTCTCCCTCTATCCTTACTCCCCTCTTAGGAACCTCTCAAAACACTCCTCTTCCGAGTCCGTAAAGCGTGCCGCCTCTCCTCAGGACGATCGTACGTCTCTCCCCTCCCCTTTCTCATCCTTCTCTCACTCCTCCTCCCAGCTTGGGTTGGGTGGGTTATATAGGACTGTATCAGTTGGGTAAGTGGAGAGGGAAAATCTCCTGGGGTGTGGGGGTGGGGCCCATGCCACAGTGGACAGAGAGGGTGGGGGGTGGAGGACTGCCCCCATGTGCCCTGTGTGTGTGCACTGGCTCACTGTGCAGTGGGCAGTGGGGCAGCAAGTGGTATGCCTACAATAGTCTTGGTAGTGGTATTGGCTACCTGGGATATGACTGGGTTGACTGAGTGGTTGTATGTTCAGTGGCAAGGTGTATGCTCAGCTCAGCCACATTGCATAGGACCAAGATGTATGGTTGGCAGTATGCCCACCATCTGTGTATAGGAGCCCCTGGCATCCCGGCATACGACCGAGTCGTATGCTCAGTGACAGCCCTCTGTTCAACATGGGCAGCCTGGGCGCATAGCATACAACTGAGCTGTATGCTCAGGAGTACACCCACCTTCTATGTGCAGTACCCTCAGCTTCCCAGCATACGACTGAGTCGTATGTTCAGTGACAGCCCTTTGTTCCAAATGGGGCACTCAGCCACATGGCATACAACTGAGGTGTATTCCTGGCAATACCCCCATCTTCTATGTGGAGTACCCTCAGCTTCCCGGCATACGACTCGGTCGTATGTTCAGTGGCAGCCCGCTGTTCAACCTGGGCAGCTCGGCCACATGGCATACAACCGAGGTGTATGGTCGGAAGTGCCTCATCTTCTATGTGCAGTACCCTCGGCTTCTGAGCATACGACTTGGTCGTATGCGCGGTGGCCCTCTGTTCAACCTGGCCAGCTCGGCCACATGGCATACAACCGAGGCGTATGCTCGGTGGTATCCCCATCTTCTATGGGCAATACCCTCGGCCTCCCAGCGTACGACCAAGTCGTACACTCAGTGACAGCCCTCTGTTTAACCTGGGCCGCTCGGCCACATGGCATACAACCGAGGTGTATGGTCGGAAGTGCCTCGTCCTCTATGCAGTACCCTCGGCTTCAGAGCATACGACTTGGTCGTATGCACGGTGGCCCTCTGTTCAACCTGGCCAGCTCGGCCACATGGCATACAACTGAGGCATATGCTCGGTGGTATCCCCATCTTCTATGGGCAATACCCTCGGCTTCCCAGCGTACGACCAAGTCGTACACTCAGTGACAGCCCTCTGTTTAACCTGGGAAGCTCGGCCACATGGCATACAACCAAGGTGTATGGTCGGAAGTGCCCTGTCTTCTATGTGCAGTACCCTCGGCTTCTGAGCATACGACTTGGTTGTATGCGCGGTGGCCCTCTGTTCAACCTGGCCAGCTCGGCCACATGGCATACAACCGAGGCATATGCTCGGTGGTATCCCCATCTTCTATGGGAAATACCCTCGGCTTCCCAGCGTACGACCAAGTCGTACACTCAGTGACAGCCCTCTGTTTAACCTGGGCAGCTCGGCCACATGGCATACAACCGAGGTGTATGGTCGGAAGTGCCCTGTCTTCTATGTGCAGTACCCTCGGCTTCTGAGCATACGACTTGGTCGTATGCGCGGTGTCCCTCTATTCAACCTGGCCAGCTCAGCCACATGGCATACAACCAAGGTGTATGCTTGGTGGTATCCCCATCTTCTATGGGCAGTACCCTCGGCTTCCCAGCGTACGACCAAGTCGTACACTCAGCAACAGCCCTCTGTTCAACCTGGCCAGCTCGGCCACATGGCATACAACCGAGGCGTATTCTCGGTGGTATCCCCATCTTCTATGGGCAGTACCCTCGGCTTCCCAGCATACGACCGAGTCGTACACTCAGTGGCAGCCCTCTGTTCAACCTGGCCATCTCGGCCACATGGCATACAACTGAGGCATATACTCGGTGGTATCCCCATCTTCTATGGGCAGTACCCTCGGCTTCCCAGCATACGACCGAGTCGTACACTCAGTGACAGCCCTCTCTGTTCAACATGGGCAGCTCGGCCACATGGCATACAACTGAGGTGTATGCTCGGCAGTACCCTCATCTTCTATGCGCAGTACCCTCGGCTTCCCAGCATACGACTCGGTTGTATGCTCAGCAGCAGCCCTCTGTTCAACATGGGCAGCTCGGCCACATAGCATACAACCGAGGGGTATGCTCAGAAGTGCCCCATCTTCTATGTGCAGTACCCTCAGCTTCTGAGCATACGACTTGGTCGTATGCTCAGTGGCAGCCCTCCATTCAACTTGGGCAGCTCGGCCACATGGCATACAACCAAGGTGTATGCTCGGCAGTATCCCCATCTTCTATTTGCTGCACCCTAGGCTTCCCAGCATACGACCAAGTCGTATGCTCAGCAACAGCCCTCTGTTCAACATGGACAGCTCGGCCACATGGCATACAACCGAGGCGTATCCTCGGCAGTATCCTCATCTTCTATGGGCAGTACACTTGGTGACAGCCTTCTGCTCAACATGAGCAGCTCGGCCACATGGCATACAGCCGAGGTGTATGCTCGGCAGTCTCCCCATCTTCTATTTGCCATGCCCTCGGCTTCCCAGCATACGACCGAGTCGTATGCTCAGTGACAGCCCTCTGTTCAACATGGGTAGCTCAGCCACCATAGCATACAGCTGAGGTGTATCCTCATCCATACCCCCATCTTCTATGTATAGTCAGTCACCTTGGCTGCCCAGTGTCCAGCCACCATAGCATATCACTGAGGTGTATGCTCAGCGGCATCCCCATCTTCTATGTGCAGTGCCCTTGGCTGCCCGGCATATGACCAGGTCATATTCTCAGTGACACCCTGTCTTCTAATGCTCACTTTCCAGCTCTTCTGTGCATCACTCACTCATACCCCTGGGAATGGCCCCAGCCACCACAGCCACTGTGGCACATGACTCAGCCGTATGTCTGGTGGTGCTGCAGCTGTCTGTCCTTGTGCACAGTCTCTGTACTTGACTATGCCATGGAATGGGCTCCCTAGCATATGATCAAGTCATATGCTGGGTAACCAGTGTAAGCAGGAATCTACAGAATGATTCTGCCACAGTCCACAATATGTAGTTGTAAATGCATCACAGTCCAGCACAGTCAGCCACAAATGTAGGTCTAGTTAGATACTTGTGGACTGCGAATTGCTGGTGGCTTGCTCGGTCGATCCGGCTTTTCATCCGAACGCAGTGGGGGGGGGAAGATGACGGGGAGATTCCCGAAGGGCTGCTTGTCGATATGCGGGAACGTGATCTTGTGGCAGACCAGCCCAAGATTCGCTTGATATATGGGAAATTTAGTGCAATACGAGTCTGTATTTCTTCTTGTACAGAATGGATTGCTTTATCTCTAATATTCAGCTATATACTCACAGGAAAGGAATCTCAACCTACACACAGCCGAGTTGCGTGCTCAGGCAGCGGAGGAGGCCCAGCAGGCAGCGGAGGAGGCCCAGCGGGTAGCGGAGGAGGCCAGCGGGAAGCGGAAGAACTGGCCGCCTGCGAGGCAGAAGGCTGACAGCTCGAGGCGGAACAGCGACGGCTTGAGGAAGAACGACGTCGTGCAGCCGAAGAAGACGTGGTTCGTGAAGCTGAAGATCGGCGCAGGAGGCGC
>MU129203.1:0-53710 GCA_014904985.1 Hydnum rufescens UP504
ACTACTTATACATGATGACTATACTACGGGGGAGTGATCGCTAAACTGTGGGTGGTTACAAGGGGGATGGGAACAGGAACAGGAACAGGAACTCGGCCAGGGGGTGAACCGGAAGCAATGGGAAATGAAAGGGAAATGAAAAGGAAATGAAACCAAGGATAGGGTTGGACCGGAGTCAAACCGGAATCAAAGCCGGAAGCAAAGTGGACTTGGGCGAGGGAAATAAGTGGAGAACCGGACTGGAGGTGGGCGGAGGAGGACCGGAGTTGACCGGAGTAGACCGGAGTAGACTGGAGTTGGGGGCGAACCCTGACAGGTCCTCCAGTCCCTTGGGGCTGTGGGACGCTGAGATGGGAAGCTCGATCGACGGGATTATTACGGAGTAAGGGTCCCCAGACGTGAATAGACCTAGGTGGTGGGGGCCCTCCAATGTCCTCGGTAGGGGTTTGACTCCCAGGCAGATTTCAACCAGGACCTCGTGGTGATTGAATTTACATGCGTAATTCCCCGTGAAGGGGTGGTGTGTGGTTTGCAAATCATGGCTTGTCCAGAGATGTCTTTTCATAGCACGTCCCAACCTAGATCGGTGGCTCTATGGCTAATCTTATGGTGGGGCTGGCGGGGGGTCCATCCAAGCTTGGTGTAGTCACTTCAACAAATTGGGCATAGGAGGGAGCGATGATAGGGATCCCATGGGTGTTTACCCAATAGTTTGATGCTGTTGTGCAAAGCTTTCAACTTTACTAGGCGAGCTAGAGTAAGCTCCACTCACAGCTTCAAAAGTTTTGTCTGCGATCTTAATTTCTTCTATCGAGCCAGTGCTTCTCAGCTTAAGTTGGTACTGCGAATCCATGTCGACGACGAAACACTGTTTTTCTCCTCCCACTAAAGCAACAGCGTCCTTAATGACCGACTCCCAAAGTGGATTACAGAAAGCTGTATATTATGCATTAGATCTTCTTGTAACGTCCAACTACTTGTATCTATGCTTTCTTCGAAGTAGTAGGTGTAATACTCAGGACAGGGAGAACTTTGTCCAGGCTGATAGGAACTGGTATACAGAGATGGGAGGGTGGTCTGTGGGTCCTGGTAGCCTTCTAGGGCTAAATCCAGGTGTGAGGTAATTTCCTGGAATCGGATTAGGTTTCGCTTTGGGGAGGCAGGTATAAACATTCTGCGGTAGCTGGATGAAACCTGGTGCCCACTTGCGCGAAAGGGGCCTGCATATGTGGCGGGACGTCTCTTGACAGCGGCGAGAGGATTTGCCGGCTCGACAATGCTGCTGGCTGGGTGAGCAAATGCTCAGACAGCACTGGGGATGGCCTGGGGCAAGGGGCGATAAAGGAGTGCCAGAGGTTTAATTATAATAGGAGGGCGTCCTAGGTTGCTGCTGAGCGTCAAAGGGTCTGTAGGGAGGTCAGGGAGGCAGGGCATTGAGAAGAAATAGGTCACCTCGTCGGCTAGAGGGAACCAATGTAACGAGTGTGCCAAGTTAGGGCACGTGGGTTGAGGTCGAGAGGTGTATGAGGTGAAACCTGATGGCAGCAGTCAACTCTATGCAATCGATGCTTGCCTACCACGTAGAGGGTAAGGGAAGAAGGGAGAGTAGCCTGGAGTATGAGAGTAAGCAGGTCCTACAGAAGTAAGAGCAAAAGCAGTACAATCAGCACTGGCCTCTCGTACTGTCCTCATATGCACGTTGGGTGCTAGCCTTCCCGTGTTTGGAGACAGAAAGGAAGGGGAAGGGAGGATGGTGGGGGAGGTGATGCTTAAGGGTTAGTAGTCGCGACAAGTTGCGTAACAAGCTGACGAATAGACACTACTGTGTGGGCTTACCTCTTGGTCATCTATGGTATGGCCCAAGAGAGTTGGAAGATGAGAGTGAGAGTGCAAGACAATGCAGCTAGGTCATATCGTTTGTGCGAATGGCTACTAGGACGAAACAGTGATCTTAGCTAAGAGCAAGTAGAGCACGAAAGAGAAGATACATTCTCCGCGGCGAACGCCGCGGCTTATGAACATGAGAACTAATTACATAAGACTTAGCGCGCTGAGCCTAAGTGCTACAAACTATGTAGATGAATATATATATATGAGCAGTCCATTACAGCTTCCTGCCTTACTTGTCCACACTCCAAAGCTGGTCTGCTCAGTGGACCAAGTACATAGTTTGTTGGGGATGTCCACAAGGTATCAAGAGTTAACTCTTGCAAGAAGTAGCCTGTAAGGGAGATGTGAAGGGATTGGAGCAGATGAGAGGTTGATGATGAATCCGTTGACACAGGGGAAGGTTGTTGAGGTAGTCCATGTGTTGAGGGTGGCGCTGACCACAAGGATTGCAGGGGTGGCTGGGCGCAGCATTCCCATAACTCAATTCTGACCACTGCGAACATGCTCATCAACACCCATAGATTCAGCAGGTGTGGTAGGAGGACCAGATACTGGTGGGCAAGAGTTTGATGGTCCCACTGTAGACATGGTGGCAACATGTCCATATTGCATAGAACATATGTGCATAACGAGGCTCTGGGTTAACTGGGCTGTTGGGCCTGGCAATGTTGTGCCAGTGTCGGTACTTCACTTTTCTGCATCTCCAGCACTTGGCAAACTTGCAAGGAGTCTTCTCCCATTTTCCATAAGTCATATTTGTGCATTGCCTAATACCACCTTGGCCCTCATCCTTGCAACATGCATTGTGCATAATGACGCCGCCCCAGTATTGGATCTCATTGGGAAGACAGGGTAATTGCAGCTCTGAGGGAGATGGTCTGAAGGTAAAGCGTTCGATGAGGGAGAATATATTCATTGAAGAACGCAAAGGGTCTGAAGGAGGATCAGATTGAGACAAAGTGGAAGATGAATGTGTCAGCGTGGGATTTGGCCGCAGCTTGTAAAATGCCTGATGTAGATATGGAGATTTCGAAAGATATCCCAGGAGTTGAAGGGATAGAAGAAGAACATCCTCATCTTTGTAAGGCCCTTGCTTTTGGGATGACGAGTTCACTGCAACTCCGCTCTGACTACCCACATGGGAGTCAGCAGCTCGGGCATGTGCCACTCAAGTGGTGGCTTCTATTCCCATAGTCAACCGCATCTAGCAAGTTTTCAGGCAAGGTGATGGGTCCATTAATGTCAATTGGACCAGTGAATGTTGCGTTTGGCCCTAATTGGGATGAGTGGTTGGCCAGTGTAGCGAGAGCAGCATGAGGAGTCACATCAACTGTCCCAGCCATTGTGGGATCGTGGCAATGACCTTGGAACACAGCAAGAGGGTGCCCAACACAGGCAGGCCATGATCAGTGAGTTGGTTTGGAGTGAGAACACAGAACAAGATGAGTGCCCAATGCAGGCAGGCCATGATCAGCGAGTTGGTTTGGAGTAAGAACACAGAAAGAAGAGGGTGCCAACGCAGGCAGACTGCGATCAGCGAGTTGGTTTGGAGTAAGAACACAGAAAGAAGAGGGTGCCCAATGCAGGCAGACTGCAATCAGTGAGTTGGTTTGGAGTAAGAACACAGAAAGAAGAGGGTGCCCAATGCAGGCAGACTGCAATCAGCGAGTTGGTTTGGAGTAAGAACACAGAAAGAAGAGGGTGCCCAATGCAGGCAGACTGCGATCAGCAAGTTGGTTTGGAGTAGGAATACAGAAAGAATGTGCCCAATGCAGGCAGGCTGTGATCAGCAAGTTAGGTTGGATACGAGCTCCGCGAGATAATTTGGTTCTGTGATAGTCAGGTCTGAGACTGACTCAACTGAATTGAGCCAAGTCAACTACAATCAATACATTGGGGCTGTTTTTTGCCACAGGATGAAAGAGAATGGATTCAAATAGGGTCTTTCACAATAGCAAAAACAAATGTCAAAATGGTACCAAAGACTACTCAAAATAAATACAGTTGGTCTCCAAAATGGTGCTTTGAGGTTCGTTTTGGGCTCTATCGTGAAACACCCTAATGATAGAAGTCAATAAGTCTGAGGCAAGGAGTGGTGTGATGACAGCACCATGAGGCTTTCTTTTTAAAAGTTCCAAAAAGGACTCGAGTCTTCAGAGGATCCCTGTGACTCAGGTTGATAGCCTACACACTCTCACTGGGAAACTTTTGAGATTTTTGAGACCCACCTTGCACGGTTTCTGTCAGGGCCACACTGCGACGAGGGCACCAAACAAATGTAAACACAAATAATTCTGGCTAAGTCCGGTGTAAGTCCGGCTAAGTCTGCAAGAATCCAGGCAAGAATGAGATAAGGAGGTTAGGGATGTCAGAGGAGCGGTCCAGCAGCCCGGAAGGGACTAGGCGGAAATGAGCACAGCAGTCCTTAAGCTCGTGGAGTCGACTGGATAATACTCGGAGCTGTAGTCCAGAGTAACAGCGGAAATCCTGAGATTATGTAATATGAATACGGAATACATGAAGGCTGACCTGTAGTCCGGAGTAACAGCAGAAATCCTGAGAGACCAAAGCTGGGGTCTCTGGACTTCACTCTCAGACTACTTATACATGATGACTATACTACAGGGGAGTGATTGCTAAACTGTGGGTGGTTACAAGGGGGACAGGAACAGGAACAGGAACTCGGCCAGGGGACAAACCGGAAGCAATGGGAAATGAAAGGGAAATGAAACCAAGATAGGGTTCGATCGGAGTCAAACCGGAATCAAGCCGGAAGCAAAGTGGACTTGGGTGAAGGAACTAAGCGGAGAACTGGACTGGAGGTGGGTGGACAAGGACTGGAGTGATCCGGAGTGGACCAGAGTGGACCAGAGTGGACTGGAGTGGACCGGAGTAAGGGACAAACCCTGACAGTTTCCCAGGAGTTTGGAGGCCAAAATCAGTGGCACAAAGAACAATTTCACTGGGAGGTGGCTGATGGGGCTAAAGTACATAGCATGCAGATGCTGGGTGTTTGGTGCATGTGGTGGTGTACTTGAGGACTCCCCTATGGGGTGAAGGTTCAAGTACACCTCTGTACCATTTTTACTCACAGGGACAGGGGTCGGTCACAAGTCACTTACGATGTCACATTTTTAGCTGCATATTAATGGCGCATGTGGCCCACATCTTTACATTACTATGAAAAACTTGAATTAAATACCATCATCGGCACTGTCACTGTTGCTTTCATTTGTGTCATACTCTGACCCTCCATGTTCAGCGTTAGAATTTTGTGGGTCTTCAACCTCATCTTATAAGTGGAGACAGCTTTTTCAGGTTGGCCAGCCACAAGTCCAGAGCCTGAATGTTGACTGAATCCACAAACAGAAAATAGGGGTAGACATCAAGGAAGCCATTGCAGGACCAAGAATCCAGTCAGATCTATATGAAATCAATTGCCCCATGTGGGGTTGTTAACTTGATGTTTAATGAAGGCATGTATTACACAGGCTTGCATGATAATACAGACCATGTCCATTTCTTCCACCACACAGACTGCGTCCGTTTCTTCTGCCACATGGATCATGTCCATTCTGTAGCCACCACATCTGGTGTGCAAGACACTCCACGTGGATAGTCTCTCACATAAAGGCTGTCCACCTCCTGACTCAGTCATACTTGAGGTGGCAGAGTCTCTAGTATGAGGGACCATGGGCTAGGTTACCACAGGATGCGAAGGCCATGGGTATATAAGTACAGGATCTCCTTACTACTTTCTCCCTATTCTTTTTCCGCATCCTGCCCAATTTTTCTCTCGTGCACAGGGCGATATTTGCTAGAGATACGTGTGCACCGCTGTCCAATCCTTCAAACACACAAGTAGCTAATGTAGGGCCACCCCCTATAGTGGGGGACCTCAGGAAGACTACAATTATGTAACTCAGCAGTGAGCGCGACATCGTCGTTGGTGTTCTCTCAAGGTCTCAATTATGTAATTCAGCAATTGGTGCAGTTTGCCAACAGTTTGAGTGAGTCTCCATACAACTAGCTCCTGTGACATCAGTGGAGACACATAAGCAAGAATTCATTGTTTCACTGTATTATTAATGAGGCAGTGATGCCCGGATAAGGGAGAAGACTGTATTAGGGTACCTAATGAGGTGATTATACATAATGAAGGATGGCTAGGGTATGTAGTGAGTGGTCCTGGAATTTACCTCAGTGTATGCCAGTAAAGGGAGGTCTGGTGGCAAGTAGTCATTCAGCAAGTGGCATGCCCGCACCAGGAGCTCAGACCTTGTGGCACATAGAAGCTCTATCAGACATGGCAGTGTCATTTGAGATGCTCCACCGCCACATGAATGTGGGTCCCCATCCCAGCCGATGGAAGATGTTATCATGGGGTGACTGTATTCTCCAGTGTCACGTCCATGTCCGATCATCTATCTCTCTGCTGCCCTACGATTCTTACCATTATCATTGCGCTGATGGGATGAGCATCATCAATTTTTTGGGTTAATGAAGCCATGTTATTGCATCCATTTTGCATTGAATTCGCATTCAGCTGCTGCTTCATTTGAATACATTCATACCTAGACATTGACTTGTCCCATTGAAATTTTCCAAGTACTCTGGGGCCTTGGAATGTTAATTGAGTGTGTTTAATCCTGTCTTGCGTAGTATGAGTGTATATCCCATCATACTCGCAACGCCCAGTCTCAGTCCACATTCCGCAACACACTGAAGGCTGAGATTCCAGGTGTTGCTGGATGTGCTGGCATTGAGTCACTACTACTACAACCCCAACCCCAACAGGTGTGCATGTTTCATAGCCGAGAGACTGCATGTCCGAGTACCCCTCAGAGTGTGTGGTCTCCGGGTGAACCATGATTGATACCCTCTTTTCCCTAGTGTTGTCTCCATTGCAAGGAGACATAGTGCCTTGGTAGATCCCAAGGTGATTATGGCCCCCAATGCCAACAAGAAAAAGGCTGGAACCAAGGCAAAGGTGTCAACCTCAAAGGTCCAAGCGAGTCTGATGAGCATGGGCAAGACATTCTTTATTCTCAATACAATTCCCATGGTGCATATGGCTTTTTCGCCCCGTGTGCAGGTCAACCTCCCATTATACACTTGGGAGATTGGAATGTGATATCTGGCTGTTTTTTGCCATCGTATCGGAGTGCCCCTGACCACAATTTGGTGGCATGATAAAGTAAGTCTTTACAACTGAGAGAATTTATTGACCCCACTAATATCATTGACATCAGCACTCAGGCTACGTGCTGGAGACTGAGTGCAATGATGCAATGTCAAAGATCGGGTTCTACTCAGTCAAGGACATGACCAGAGATGGTCTCGATGTGTTGACTTCCTTTGCCTCAGTCCACATCCTACTGAGCACGTTCACATCTGAGGCTGATGCCATATCAGCTGGTAAGACCATTTCATAATCTAATTGTCCATTGCTAACTCATCATATCCATAGGTTTCGACAAAGCTCCTGCCATGTTCTGTAATGGCTTGTCCCCCACAAAAGATGTCATGTTGTCTCAAACAGTTTCGTATGCTGACACCCTCTGCGATTTCCCTGAGGGCATGTATGTCCCTTCTCCACTTCCTCCGTATTTTGACCATCTGTTCCTTCTGCATAAATGGTATGCGATGCCTTCCTCATTGTTTATTGCCCCCCCTGTCTCCTCAACCGTTGGCTCCTCTGCTGCCGGTTCCTCTGCTGCTGGTTCCTCTGCCACCAGTTCCTCTGCCACTGGTTCCTCTGCTGCTGGTTCTTCTGCTGCCGGTTCCTCTGCCATCAGTGTAAAGCACACCCTTCCTCCGCTTCTGTGATTCACAAAAAGGCAGAGAACAGAAGGGATTGTTGCTGAGGGTGGGGATGTTGTGATGGAGGATGGAGGCGATGTTTCCGCTCCCGCTGTTGATGGGGATCGTGATGTCGTGATGCAGGATGGGGCTAGTGTAGCAGCCACCACTCCGAGCAGTGGGGCTGCCATGCATAGCTCGCATGTATGCTTCCTCCTGGGTCACCCAATTCTCGGCACCCATCAGATGTGGATAGGATCGTCGAAGAAATGTCTTCCTTGAGTGCAGCATTTTGCCTTGTCGAATCTCCTTTCTCTGTCATCGCTGTTCATTGTTCTCTGTCATTGCTGTGCATTGTTCTCCTTTGTCATTTCTCATCGCTCTCCATCACTTTCCATCGCTCTTCATCAGCCCCCATCCTCTGTTGTTATTCAACCTGTCTTTTTTTTTTTTTTGCTGTCCTATAATTTTTGTAACCCTCTTTAATGTGCATATTATCGACACATGTGCCATTCGGCCTAAGCTGAGAACCCCCAGTGGTGAGTGCCGCAGATTCAGAGGTCTATATGAGGTCCTAGAAGCCCACCACCTATGACATGCATATCATTGCTACTAGCACAATGAGGGGCTACACTCAGAATCAACTGCACCTGAGGGACTTTGGGTCTCAAGAAGAGTTCTCACCCACCAGTGCCAATGTGGTGGTGGGTGAAAACCCCAAGACCTTGCATCAACCTCTGACATGGGCCGACCGGAAAGGGAATACTGAGCCTGCACCACCCACTCCTCTGGAAAATCCATATATGGGTGTCAAAGATTATGATATGTGGTCCAATCAGTGCGAGAATGGTAAGCTGACATCATGGACCTTGCCTAGGTAATCAGGCGAATTTTCTCATATCTCAATGTAGAGTTCCTTAAAGACATGGATGAATACAAAGTAGACCCTACAACAAAGCCATTCCCAGTTGTGAAACGAGTGGAATGGGCAACATTATTCACAAACAGTTGCCAGCCATTCCAATACACTGAGCAGTGTCCTCCTGAATGCAAGCCTGATATCTATACCCAGGATCATGCATCTATCGCTTGCCACTGGGATAAATACAGCACCCCTCATTTCTATTTGACCAATTATACGAGACTCCCCACAATGTATTTGATGCAGATCCCCTACATTGGTTACATCTCATGTCATATCAATGATCCCCCTCTCCCAGCTTCACTCAATATGATCTCGTCCTCTGATGGTGTCAAACTCACTGATGTGTACCATAAACAACTGGAGGAACTGTGAACAGTACAGGCAATGGTGTCTCACAGCCTTGAACTTGGGAATCCAGGTTTCTCTTGCCACTCTCGTCATGCCAGTGAAACCCAAGTCACTTGGTGAGTCCCCATTTTCAGTCCATCTCTTGTCACAGTCGATGCCGGATGAGCTTGCAATGACTCAACTGGCGAGTGATTATCTGCACTGTGCATACGAATACAGTGCTTTTGCCCAGATGACCATGCACTGGTGTATTGACCACATTTCCACAGTTGGTAAAACAGACTGTCCTCATTTCGGTGTCAATGATAATCTAATCGGGGCATTGTATCTCCATTTGAACCTGGGAGCCTGGCTTGATGATCTCCAAGTGCATGGGGTGCCATTGTGGGGCCTTTGGTTTGATGATGCAGGGATCGATATCAAGAGTATGCAGCATTTGACTGGGAAGGAAATTTCCCAAGAAGAGCTCGATCCGATTCTGAAGGAGAAAGGCAATGACATTGTGGAAGATAAAAACATCCAATATCAGAAAACGGGAAATCACACCACTCCCAGCCTTTGGATGATCACATGACCAATTACGAAATTAATTACAGCTACATGCAGAAATCGAATTCGTTCTATAACTCTGTCAGTTTTGATCAGAGAGGTACGCCCAAATAACGCTTAGAAAGCTACAATTCACACCTTTCGAACGGTACCAAACACAAGTTGAACGGACCAAAACTGCACTCTCCAGGCCAATTTTACTACCAAAATCTGGGATTTCCAGTAAAGAGCAAATTTCTCCATCAGTTAGCATTCAATCCTCTCGAAACAACCACTCCTAGAAAGACATGAAACATCCGCATCCAACGGTACCAAGCACACAAAGAACAGATCAAAACTGAACTCTACAGAATGATATTACTATCAGAATCAACACCCATCAGTAAAAAATGAATTTCTCTGTCAGTTTACACTGGATCTGCTCGGAACCACTGCGCCCAGAAAGCTGTTAAAAATCCGCATCTAATGATACCAAGAACGTCTATCATGGATGCAAACTGCTGTTTCTGCATTGAATCCCATCCCATGCACTTGTTCCCATTATCAACCAACAACAAAACACCTTAACCACTGGACTATGCTCAAATTAATCTCCAAAACCCAGAGATATCCTTTCATTTCGCCTCCAGAATGCTCCACATGGTCAGTGACCTCATGCTCCAAGCATTCCACATGCTCAGCAAATTGGTGACATCACCCCCCTCATGATTCCTTTTGTTCTCTTTATGAATGACATCACTATGACATCATTCCTCATGATTCCTTTTGTTCTTCTTATGCATGACTCAGCTATGACTGCATTATTACATCATCCAAGGAAAAGTAAGCATAACAAAATATGTATCAGGTTCTGAAGAAAGAAGAAAGAAACATACTGACAAGACTAACCAAGCACTGACCAGTCTATAACCCACAGATATCTGAATTTTGACCAGGAGAACGTAAACAAGAATACACAAATATCAGTAAACAGACCAACACAACACGAACAATGTATAAGCCTTTCCATAAGCATCCTACACAACGTATAAGCCTTTCTACAAGCATCCCAAAACGATATATCATTGACTACAGCTAGTCCATATCCCTTCCTATTCTCCACTGAACACCATACACATCTTGCAGAGTGTGATCAACCATTGAAGCGAACCAACCCAATGAATAACAACAGAAATACAGTCTCCCATCCACACACTGGCTGAACCAGATTTTGATTTGACAGTCATCGGAGCTCCCAACCCTTCTTCTATAACTGGTGGTCCTTACAGGGATAACTCTCACTTCAATAAACTTTTCACCTCTCCAAAGACATTCCACACCAACAACATGACAACATCCACAGACTCAGAAACAATGGCCAGAGTAGCAAATCCACAAGCTATGCCTTAGCCTACTGGTAGAGATGCTCCGCATTTTAAGGGAAAACGTCTTGACAACTTCCTCCTTGACTACGAAGCTTGCTGCAATGATGCCCTCTACGATGACCACAAGAAGTGCAAGAACATTATACGATTCTGCAGCAACAAAGAAGCTGAACTTCTCAAGAATCTCCCAGAAGTTAAGAACCCAACAACCTTTGAAGCCCTGGCTACACGTCTCAGGAAACTTTATGGGCAGACAGACAGGCGACAACGATACACTCAAGAACGACTAGCAGACTTCTGCCAACAGAAGAGAACGATTGTCAACAAGGCAGACCTGGATGAATACTATCGCGAATTTATCACTCAAGTGCAGTGTCTTGATGAAAAGAAAGTCCTAGCCAAACGAGACTGAGATGACCTTTTCTGGCAAGGGATTCCACGACGTCTCCAGAAGATCGTACTCCCATTGTTTCGCTATGTCCCAGGATTCAATGACACAAAACCTTTGGACTGCACAACAGCCTATGACACTATGAAGACCATACTCAAAGAGGATCTCTATTACAACTTCAGACATCTCAACAAGGATAGACCACGAACCACAACAAAGGCCAAGAAGTCTAAACCTAGGATCAGTTATTACAAATCGCATGGCAGATATAGCGACTCCTCAGATGAATCAGAAGCCTCAGAAAGTGCAGAGGAAGACAGCAGCTCTGATAGCGAAAGTGAAGAAGAACCAGTGGCCATATCACCTTCCTCCATTAAAAAGGTCTCCACCAAATCGAAGCCTATAGTCATCCCATCACTTCGCAATGTGACAGAACAAATCAGCGACCTCACACAATCCTTCAACGAAATGAAAATCTACATGGCACAGTCACAGCAGAATGGGCAAGCTCCTAGTCCTTATATGCAGCCCACCCATCCAGAAATGCAGATACAAGGAAGTCCAGCTACCTATCCAAACAATCAGCCACTCGGACCTAATCATACCCAAGGTCCCAACATGTCTGCTGGTGCAACTCTCTGTTGGTTCTGTGACAAGACTGGAGCACATAACATTGGAATGAAGAACTGCCCAGATGCTCAGGCTATGGTTTGACAAGGCATCATCAAGTACTCTATCAAAGGAAGGCTTGTGAAGATGGATGACACCCAATTGCCATGAGGAATAGCAGGAAAGGGAGGAATCAAACAAGCCATTGTGGACGACATTCAAACGGATCAGAGAGGAATCTTCTCATCAACGAACCACTGGAGCAATCAGTATTGTTGACAAAAATGGATGCTCTCCCTTCACAACACACTTCATATGCGATAGCAGCAGGCCCATTTATATCTGCACCAGCTGTCAAGATGAACAAACCTGATTATCGTCATAACCCAATGGGAGATAGAACCAATCAACGTCCTAAAAATCGAATGTATGTTGATGTGCCTCTGCGTGGCCCAACACAAGACAAACCTCCTGTTAACCAGCCAGACTCATTACCAATGAACCCAGAACCAGTGCAACCAGCTCCAGAAAATCCTCTGCGACCAAGTTATCCACCTGGAATACTGCCTTCTCAGTTCTGAATGAACCTGCTGCAGAGAAACCTGCTCATCAAAGACCTCATCCTCCTCAAACCAATCCCCAAGAAGAAATGATAGACATCGAAATAGCTCAGACCAGAAAAACGAATCCCAAGAATCCTCCAACATATCGTTTTACCACAGACTTTCAGGATGCCTGTGAAGACAAGGAGATAGCAAAGAAGGTGCTAAACCAAACAGTCGAAATAACTCTTGGAGACTTCCTTGGAACAGCCCATGGACCTGCCAAAATACTTGCAGCTGGACTAAAGCTCAAACGCGAATATAATCCTAAACATCGAGAGCCACTCACAGTCAATCATGCTACTCTAAAACCGCGTTTTCCCATGATGGAAGCCTCTGACTATGACTCTGATGATGAAGCAGAATTGGAGGACTACTACGATCTTATGATGACCAAAGACCTTGATGAAGAGCCATATCCACAACAATCACAAAATCATCATCGAGCACAAGTAAATCTCGTAGGAATCCTTGGACCAAACCCCTTATTCGCTATGGACACAGGAAAGATTGCAGCCAAGGCCACAGGACAAAATGGAACTAAAGACGTTGTACTCATGATCGACACTGGATCCGAATTAAACCTCATCTCCCAGGAAGTTCAGCAGAGGTTAAACATCCCAATAGACTATGATGGACAAAACTGGTCATTGCAAGGAATCAACAGTGGACCTGAACCCCTAGTTGGATGCTGTCGAAATGTCCCAATCGAAATAGGAGGAATACGATTCGATCATCACTTCTTTGTCAAAAAGGGAAGCTTCGAAGGCCATGATATACTCCTTGGACAACCCTGGCTGGTAGGAGTTGGTGCCCAAATCAAATACGAAGGAGCTACAAACGGAATCCATGGAATGGACATTCAAGTCTATGAAAAAGGGAACCCATCAGGATCATCAGTCTCTCTCCATGCCCTTATGAATGAATCCAGAGAACAGGATAAACTCGTTCTTGCAGCAGCAGTGATACCACCAGATGAATGGCCTCCAGATACAAGCAAACCAAGGTCCAACACAGCCGCAATATCGATATAAAACAAATGGAGTATCATTGGTTCGAACTGCACCCAAACCCCCACTACAAAATTACGAATACTATCACACAGAGGCAACCCCATCTGACCAATCATTACAAGGAAACTCGCCATTTGTTCCAATGTTTGGCAGGGAATTGTCAGAGGCCTTATGACTCCCAGAAACGTGCACAAAGGATTTCAGTCCAAGCATGAACAAGTACCTCATGGATGCTGTCATAAACAAGGAAAGCGTATCTGCACGGTATCTTCACGAAACTTGGAAATCGTCCTCCGCAGCATCAGGAAATCAGCTTGAGGATAACCTTGTGCGCGTTTACAACAAATTGAAGCCAACCCTCGTCAACAAATATCCCGAAAAAGCGGAAAACTTCAGCTATCGCATTGGCCAGGTCATCAGGAATGCAAAGAAGACAAAGTACAAGACTGTGGATAAGAAGAAAAATCCAATACCCTAGGAGTTACTCGAAAACCAGTCATTCGTCTTCCCTACAAGGATCTTCCATTGATAACGCCTCTCATTCTCCCCACGCATCCCCCCAGCTTGAAAGACTTCCAGTACACCAAGAAGCTTACCCCAGAACGAGTCAAAAAGATAATCGACAATATCCCCAACGACTTCCTTTCAGAAGAAGAATTGGACTTGCTGCTCTATGTGGTTGCTCAAAGGGAAAGGGGTCTTGCATTTGACGAATCTGAACGAGGAATCTTCAAGACAGAATACTTCCCAGATTATGTTATGGAAACAGTCCCTCACATTCCATGGGAACTGCCTCCTATTCATCCACCAAAAGCTATTGTCGCCACACTCATCAAGATGATTAAAGATCAATTGGCAGCTGGGAAGTACAAAACATCGTGGTCCTCCTATCGTTCCCAAATGTTCGCAGTAGCAAAACCTAAAGGAGGCATTCGAATCGTCCATGATTTACAACCCCTAAACGCAGTCTCAGTTAAAGACTCAGGATTGCCACCAAACATCAATGACTTTGCAGACAGCTTTGTGGGACACTCGGTCTATATTGTCGCAGATCTCTATGCAGGATATGATGGACGACGACTGGCAGAAGAATCCCAAGAACTCACGACAAGCGATTCACCATTGGGTCCTGTAAAGCTCACAACACTGCCCCAAGGATACACAAACTCCATGCAAGAATTCATGAAAACAGTTACACACATGATCAGGCCTATGATCCCAGATAGAGCCGAAGCCTTTGTGGATGATGTGGCAGGAAAAGGACCAAAAATGCGGTACAATGATGAACCTATCTCTGAAAACCCAAAGATTCGACGTTACATATGGGAATTCGCTCAGGTCATTGACGAATTATTCGCTACCTTCATCGAAGCTGGATGTACGGCCTCTGGATCGAAACTCGTACTCGCGACACCTCTCATACACATTGTGGGGAATGTTTGTTCAATGGAAGGAAGAAGACCCCACCATGGAATCATCACGAAAATAAAGAACTGGCCATGCCCACTGAATGTGACACAAGTCGTGGATTCCTAGGAACAGTTGGAGTTGCTTGAAATTGGATTTGGCAATTTGCCAAAATAGCCAAACCTCTCACATTACTCACCAAGAAGACTCCCAATGAATTCGAATGGAATGATCAAGCTGAAGAAGCCATGAATCAGCTAAAAGAAGCCTCCACAAACCTTCCTGCTCGAAAATCCTTGAACATCGACATAGCCAGAGTGTTAAAAGAAGACGAACGCACCTCGGATTATGGCCTTGTAACACTTGCAGTGGACAGCTCCATCATTGCAGTAGGCTGGATCGAATATCAAACCTTGGAAGATGGACGTCACCCCATTGTCTTTGGATCAGTAACCAACAACTGAAGCTGAAACCAAGTATTCCCAGCCACAAATCGAATTAAAAGGGCTATTCAAGGCACTCAAAGCCCAAAGAAATGACCTCTGGGGAATCCATTTTAGAGTGGAAGTGGATGCCAAATTCCTAAAACAAACTATCAACACACCAGGATTACCAAATGCGGCTATGTCACGATGGATTTCCTATATCCAGCTATTCGATTTTGAATTGGTCCATGTCCCTGCAACAAAACACCAAGGTCCAGATGGATTATCCAGGCGCCCAGCACACGAAAATGACTCAACCAATTCAGAGGATGAACTGGAACCAGATGAACCAGGCCATTTTATCACTGGGCCACGATTTCTTGAAGAATATGAACACTGGGTTATGCATAGTTCCTCAGCATCCAGACTATCAGCAACAAGAATCAAAAGGGAATCCTATGAAGACATCATTGAATTCAGGCAAAATCACACAGTACTCTCAATCAAGCCCAAGAGAATACAACAAGAAGTGGTGGATTTGTGGCTCTCTCCTATCAAGCCCACTCATCTGCTCAAAACCATCCCAAATCACTCTCCCAACATTCACAGTCCCAACACCCAGAAACTGATTCAGAAATTAAAGAACACCCTCACAAACTCAAGGATTCTGATGGAAAAGACTATTGGGAAAGGATTCAATACTACCTGGAACACATAAAAATACCCCCAGGAGTCAAGAACACCAAGACATTCATTCAGGCCACCAAACACTATTTTATGTATCAAGGAACCCTGTGGAGAAGACCTAGAAATGGCCAATTGCCATTAAAAGTTATCAAGAACCTGGATGATCAAGCTCGCTTATGTAAGGCTGCACATGACGAATCAGGCCACCGCGGACGAGACCCGACTTTCAAGAAATTATCCGATAGATTCTTTTGGCCAAATATGCTATCCTATGTGGCCTGGTATTGCCAGACATGCCATGAATGCCAATTAAGGTCCACAACCCAACCAAAAATCACTTTAAGCCCAACCTACGTTAATACCATATTACGTAAATTTAATATGGACACAGTCCATATGCTGGTATCAAACGGATTCAAATATATCATGGATCTTCGGGATGATCTCTCCGGATGGCTGGAAGCAAAAATGTTACGTAAGGCTCAAGTAAGCATGTCACCCGGTTTCTATTCGAGGATGTCATGTGCCGGTTCGGCTGCGTATTACAAATCACAACAGATAACGGAATGGAATTCGACGGACTAGTTCAAACAATGGCAGATGAATATAATGTCCCTATTAGTCTGAGCTGCCCCTTATCACCCAGAAGCAAATGGAATGATAGAACGCAGGCACAGGACCTGGATAAACTCGCTATTTGTTGCATGCAGAGGGAACCCGAGCAAATGGTCAAACTATTTTTATTCATGCATGTGGGCGGACCGAGTGACAGTAAAACGAAACAACTGGCTACACCCCCTATTACCTACTCTATCGGAATAAATCACATGTTTCCATTTGACATTACAGATGCATCATGGTACACATTAAAATGGGGAACTAATCCAAACCACAGAAGAACTACTAGGAATTCGCAGAATCCAATTGGCACATAGAGATGAGGATATTCAAGCTGCCTCAAATACGTCCTTCAAGCAAGAATTCAAAGCGCTCAGGATTATGCTAGACGAAATGAAAATACATTGGTCGATGGAAACTATCAACTGGGTACAATTGTGCTGGTATACAATTCGGTATTACAAATGCAACATGGATGAAAAGGGGAAATACGGTGGATTGGGCCATACCAGAGTTCAGCATCACCACCCCCAGCGGATCCTATCAACTGGCAGAATTAGATGGGACCCCAATCAATGGAATATTTGCCGGAAATCGTTTAAAGAAATACCATATGTGCGACCAAATAGCCACAACAGACACTGCTGGAAACAAGAGCCACAGCACCATGGACCATGAATTAAATCAAAATAATATGGCAAAATATGCAAAAAATATGGACCAAGCTATAAAATATAGGGGAACAACAATTACAATGAAACAACACTTTCCGGTATCGACTTGGACCAGAAAATCAATTAAGAACCTATCTTTGGCTGCCGCCGAGAGTCACAGATTTCGTGGGGCTATTGGGAAAACAAAATTGTGGAGTGGAAATGAAGGAACCTTCTACAAGAACTCCTAGGGAACACCTCGCAGGAGCCCCAGATCTCTGAATCCACTTACAAATCCCTGAAGAGACTCCATAAAAGGAAAATTCAATTCTCAAAAAGGAAATCCCTGAAACATTTTCTACAAGCCGCATCACAAGACTATGACTAAAACTATGAATTCAAGACGACCCTAGAGACACGAGGCAAAGAAAATCCTGAATTAACGCCCCTAGAGCCACGAAATGTTGAATTGCAGAATGTGCTGAAACCTATGAAAACTCTTTTCAACGTCTTAAAAAACCTGCAGCCACATCAAAATCGAATCCCCCTCTTCTTCTGGCTCCTTTCTCTATATGACTATGTGATCCTCTGTGCTCCTGACCAACTATCATGAAGTCTTAACTTAATAATATGGTGTAACGAACCCTGGCGACCCTTCATCTTCCATCTCTTCCTCATTCTCATTCCATTCGGTATCTATCATCCACACGCAACAACTCCATTCGACCTATCGACTAAATCATATCTAAACTATGGCAAGGAATAGCAAAATAACATCAAACACAAGTATAGTAAGCCCAACGAGTATAAAAATGACACAACAGCTAACCAACAATATCCAAGCCCATATTTCATGCATCCTATCATACCCTGTCAAAACCATCCTGTCTCGACATGTCTGACTCCACTCATTTCAACTTAACTGCAAGCTCTGTACAAAGCTACACATTCGAATACATCCACACGCCTGCTCCCTCTCCTACTCCACCCATGCCACTTGTAGAACTTAACCTGGATGGCAACATCTTCCTTTCATCTCAAGTTAAAAAGGAACAAAACATAACCGACTGAGGTATGGAATGCAGGACATCCGCAAAAGACATCGCTAATGATAAAACAGACCTTTTGGCCCAACTCTATCTCTTCTTCGCATGCTATTGTCAAGAATTACAATATCAACGAATCTTCTACCAATGCGCAACCACTTGCACCGCTCGAAACCCAGCGAACCATCGACCCTTGTCTTTCATTGCACCCCCAGACCATTAATCTCTACCCACATGCTATACTTCCTCCGTTCATTCCTCTACCCACTCAGCCCTCAAAAGAACCTGAATCAACTCAAAAGGACATCATCAGTCGCCAAGCAACCCCTACCGTGCGCAGCAATTACACGAGTCCTCAGACTCTCCCACAGGATCTCTTACCTCGAAAAGCACTTGTTCTTCGTACCATCCTTCCCATTGGTCCTATTCTCCTTCCCAGCCTCCTTGCGCACCTCACAGCCTTCGAAAAATCAGTATACTGCGACCTGGTAAAAATGCCAACTCTTACCACGCATGGCCGTCCTATTCGACAAGTGATTATAGATCGCGAGTACAATGCAGCGCAGAAACTCAATGAGATCCAATGCGAGTATGAAGAGAAGCGAAAGGAGGATATAAAGGACAACACAGAACTACTTGACCAGTTAAGTCACACCATCGGCAATCACAACCTGCAAATGGATTCTCTCACACCACCCCTCTCTCTTCTTTCGGCAACCCTACATCAACAAGAAGCCGACCTCAAGGCAAAAGCCAAAGACCTTGATAAACATGACCTCAAACTTTTACAACATGAGCAGTGTGTAACCAATTGGCGCAATCGGCTACTCTATCCATCTACGTATCACCATGTTACCCAAGTCGACTGTCTCGCTAAAATCTTTATCCAAGCAGCAGATATCGTGCGACAGCAGCATCGCTTAGACACCCTGTATACAGCATTCATCCTTCATTCGTCGTATCGCTCCCACACTTGCCAAGCTATCTGAATCCCTCCACACTTTGCACAATCTTGCCCCTTCCATCTCGAACTGATGACCGAGCTGTTGAATATTACAAGAAATATGTGCATGACATTCAGTATGACTTAAAGGACGACGAATGGGCCGAATTCAAGGACACCCCAACTGCATATGAACTAATGGACCTTCCATCCAACCCAGTGACTGACGAATCGGATGATGACACAAATGGTTGGTAGCCTGTCACCACAACTTGTCCTCATCTTGCAGTACATATGCCTTGCCCAACGCAGTCCTCCATCCTCTCCCCTTCCTTCCCATCCTCTTTCTCTCTCTCATTAAAAACAAAAAGAAATATGTGCTCACCCCAATGTACCATCTCTCTCGCCTGAAGGAAAAACCTCCTCCTTTGCCCTGTTTTCTCTCCATGTAAAAACCTATGTTGCCTGTTGGCAAAACAATGTTCATTTCTCCTAACTCTCATTTCTCTCAAAGTCTGAAAGCCTCTATGTCACTTGAATCCTTTTCTTAAGACTGACCTCGCCTGGTGATGTGGACTTGTCAAATAAAAATAAAAATAAAAATAAAATAAATCAAAATCAAAAGAATAACAACAAGTCAAAAGAAAAACAAAAGAAACAAAGTCATAGTCCATATAAAAACAAAATTCCACAAGTCTGTAACAACAAAACCACACTAATTAGGAGACTCATGACTTAACCAGTAAACAAAAACAACAGCCAATTAATCAAAAATTTGCTGAAACCAAACCCAAGACCGAACCCAAACCAAGTGCCCTGAAAATCCAAGGGTCCCCTCAAGTCTAGACTGTCTCAAATCCATTCATAAAAGCACTTCTCACACAAAATCCTCTTTCCCCATCCCATCCACTGACTCTAAAAGAACATATGTCAAAAACAATGCGACTCATATAAATGCTTACCTAAAAAAGGGGTAGAACACCATCAAATATGCCTACAAACATACCCACCAACAGCATTTCCGAAACTCACTCAGAACTCCCATCCAGCCCTGACGACATATACATCCTGGACGATGCAGCAGGATACATGATTTTCTTTGTACAGCATGTCAGGGACCGGAACAATCCAATTCTAAATCTCCACATCAGACGAAGGGGTTACTTTTGCCCCAACATGACAACTGCAGTCCAAATGTATACAATTGCCTGCCTCGAATCATATTGTGTAACCCGAGAATACTCCGATGACTCCAATTTTCATGTGAAGGTGTGGATAAGAATGGCCGTATATGGGAATGTCAACAGAGACATGGTCCACCTTCCTACATTCACCCACTGCCCTCCCAAATAAACCATCATTGTCGTCATTGAATTGCCTCTAAAAATAAAAATCTTCCTCTATCACAAAAATCCCAGGTGAATGAAAAACATCATAAATGGAAAAGGAGAACATAAACAGCAGGTCTGGTCATGTGTCGAAACTGAACAACTGGATACAAAAGTCATCGAAAAATGCAGACCACACACCTTCATCTGCAATTCTAAAAACTCCCACTACAACCTTGAAAAGCCATGAGTTCAACCAGTATGTAAAAACCATGATCATTAAGGACGTTCATTAAACATTCAGGAACTCAGGCGATATCGAGAACTCAGGCAATAATTCGAATTTGATGGATCAAATTCCTCTCTCATGTCAGGACTTTCAAACATTGGGAGAAACTGAAATCGGCCTTGGAGCATTCATAACCAACTGTGACTCACACTACCTGGCACTATGTGTAGGAGAATTCAGCGTATTCTATCCTGATATCGAAAATGACACTGATCACTTCTATTATGCCTACTTAAGCCAAATATGAATCAAGGACCTCAGTTCAGACGGTCACCTTCTCGTTCAAATCCACCTCATCCTCATAGTATTTGGTGAAATGGATGACGAGTGCCCATACCCATACTTCACCCACGCAACCCCCATCATTGTTTGATCCTTTACAAAATAAAACACTGCCTCTGCCTGCACCCTGATGACATTGACATATGAGAAGATGACAGCGAAATATGAATGGAAGCAACCCTGCCAATCAATGAAGGGATCCAAATCCATGGAAAGCCTCAGCGAAATTAAAATGGACACATGATCAATTGGTCTATGGATGCAAAAGTGACATAAAAGCAAATCGAATGACTATCCTCAAGCCACGAATCAAAAAGTGTTCACCATGCCATTGGAACTTCACACAATTATATACTGGCAATTCAATTACCCATACCCCAAACCATTCACCCATCTCAAACCCCACATGATTATCTGCTATTATCCAAATCCTCAAGTCGCATTTGATGGTGTTATAAAGACAAAAAGAGTCGACTGGACAACATACGAGTTCGGAGAACCACATAACAATTGACCCTCAATATGCCATGATCTCGAAATTGAATTTGCTCTTCTCCTCCGTGTTCCAGAAAACATGATTGTGCCCCATCGAACCTTCTCCACGGATGCTCTTGACCTCCACCCTAATGATATCATTCAAAACCCTTACCCAACAATAAGCGACTTCTATCACCAAATTCAAAGCATAAACTCGCAGGAAATCTTGCTTTGGTTCAAAGGATGGACATGGTGGTTCTACACAAGGAGGCATGATCAGATCTCAATTGTATAACTGTGGAAAAGGCAAACAACATTGCAAGGGGCTGCAATTAAAAGTGTTCACCATCTGTGGAAGATAAAAATATCCAGTATCAGAAAACACGAAATCACACCACTCCCAGCCTTTGGATGATCACATGACCAATTACAAAATTAATTACAGCTATGCGTGGAAATTGAATTCGTTCTATAACTCTGTCAGTTTTGATCGGAGAGGTACGCCCAAATAACGCTTAGAAAGCTATGATTCACACCTTTCGAACGGTACCAAACAAAAGTTGAACGGACCAAAACTGCACTCTCCAGGCCAATTTTACTACCAAAATCCAGGATTTCCAGTAAAAAACGAATTCCTCTGTCAGTTCACATTTAATCCTCTCAGAACAACTGCTCCTAGAAAGATATGAAAAATCCACATCCAACAGTACTGAGCACACAAAGAACAGATCAAAACTGAACTCTACAGAATGATATTACTATCAGAATCAACACCCATCAGTAAAAAACGAATTTCTCTGTCAGTTTACACCGGATCTGCTTGGAACCACTGCGCCCAGAAAGCTGTTAAAAATCCGCATCTAATGATACCAAGAACGTCTATCATGGATGCAAACTGCTGTTTCTGCATTGAATCCCACCCCATGCACTTGTTCCCATTATCAACCAACAACAAAACACCTTAACCACTGGACTATGCTCAAATTAATCTCCAAAACCCAGAGATATCCATTCATTTCACCTCCAGAATGCTCCACATGGTCAGTGACCTCATGCTCCAAGCATTCCACATGCTCAGCAAATTGGTGACATCACCCCCCCTCATGATTCCTTTTGTTCTCTTTATGAATGACATCACTATGACATCATTCCTCATGATTCCTTTTGTTCTTCTTATGCATGACTCAGCTATGACCACATTATTACATCATCTTGTTATTTTTTTTTGTTCTCACCTATGACTCACATATGACTCACCCATGGGGGAGTCATATTTCTTAAACACAGCCACCTTCAGAAAGGTATAAAAGCTGGTAGATTTCCTGTATCCCCCCATAATCTCCTCTCTGGAAATCATCACTGTCAACCACTGTCAACTTTTCTGCTTGCCTCTAAAGAACAGTCTATCTATAAGCCATCTGGAGCTAAGTCATCTTCAAGGTTGTTGAGACAAAGCCACTGGTAGCCCTCTATGTGAATCACTAAAGCCAAGGATAGTTGCAGGACCTAAGGTTAGAGTTGCTGGACATCCAAGGAAAAGTAAGCATAACGAAATACATATCAGGTTCTGAAGAAAGAAGAAAGAAACATACTGACAAGACTAACCAAGCACTGACCAGTCTATAACCCACAGATATCCGCATTTTGACCAGGAGAACATAAACAAGAATACACAAATATCAGTAAACAGACCAACACAACACGAATGACATATAAGCCTTTCCACAAGCATCCCAGATGTATAAGCCTTTCCATAAGCATCCTACATGATGTATAAGCCTTTCTACAAGCATCCCAAAATGATATATCATTGACTACAGCTAGTCCATATCCCTTCCTATTCTCCACTGAACACCATACACATCTTGCAGAGTGTGATCAACCATTGAAGCAAACCAACCCAACAAATAACAACAGAAATACAGTCTCCCATCCACACACTGGCTGAACCAGATTTTGATTTGACAGTCATCGGAGCTCCCAACCCTTCTTCTATAATGTTCACTATCACATGGTTTCAGAGCAGCTCATTGTAGAGTCCGATTGCCCAAGTCCCTGGTTCATTGCGCTGATCCTATCCTGGGGTACCACCTCACAAAGCCCTGGAAGACATCGTTCTCGACGCACTCTTTCTTCAGTATCAGCCACGGCCTCCTGAAGAAATGTGTCAGTCTCTTCAAAACATTGTTGGGGATGGACCATTCTTGCCCCCTTCTCATGATGCATCATCTTCAGCTGCAGAAGGTCTCCCACATACTCAGAATGCATGGTTTCCTTCAGATCCCCCTCTCCATCTCGTGCTTCGTCTCCTCATCGATCCTTGAACCCCCATTTGCATTTGCATTCGTGTTCCCCTTCTCGTTCTCAAGTGGGTCCTCGATTTCCCTTGCATTCTCGTACACATTCTTGATCTTCCCTGTGTTCTCGTTGATGTTCTCGATCTCCCCTATGTTCTCGCAGTCATTCTTTTTCTCCCCCACCTTCCCGCACACATCCTCAATCTCCCTCGCATTCCTGCACATGTCCTCGATCTCCCCTGCATTCTCACACACATCCTCCCTCCCCTTATGTTTCCAGACACGTCCATGATCCCCATTGCGTTCTCACACATGCCCACCCTCTCCCCCACGTTCTAGCACACGTCCTTGGCATCCCTCTGAGCCCCAAAGGGGGAGATTCTATCATTCCCAGTCCCAAGAGCACAATCATCATCATCAAGAATGCAATTATCCTATGGGTTCCTCATTCTCTCATCGATGGCCTGCAAGGTCTCCAGGTGTGTCTGATGGACCTCCACACACACCTGCAACCATGCAGAATCGGCACAGTATGGGTGTGTCAACTTGGGGTCGCCCTGATCCAACCTTCTCTGCATTTCGGAGGGGAGGTTCACAGCCAGTACATGGGTTACGCCCTCATGCTCTGACAACAACTTTCGGCCCTACACGTGGTCATAACAATGACTGGGGGAGTGAATTTCATGGTGAGCAAGTTTCGTTTTTTAGTGTATTTCATCTTGTCTAATAGTTTTAATCCTCTAGCCTCTCGTGGTGGTGAACTGAATAAATCTTCTTGCAGTGGTGCACTGACTGGGCCCAATGCAACATTCTCTGTTAGTGGTCCCACGCAACCCATCAGCAGTTGGGTTGGGACCACCACTAGTTCTGCTGGTGCAAAGGGATCTCATGTCAATTTGACGTCAAGTTTTCAGTCCATTCCTCTTGGCTGATGGTTTGCCATTGTTGCTGGTCCTCTTCCTAATGACAGCTTTCATGACATTCAGCTCTGGCTGGATGTGTACCCCCAAGTCATTGCAGTTCATCAAGAACGGCAGAAATCGAGGTTCTCTGTGCAGCTGTTGTTTAAGACCTGACAGATATGCGATGAGCTGAAAACCCTTGTGTCGAGTTGGGCAACACCACGTGGTGTGGATATCGGAACCACCACCGTGGAAGAACCAAGTGGGCCATCAGAGCGCTTCATGGGTTGGAAAGATCTCGAATATGTCAACCAGGTCTATGCTCATGCACGAAATCTAGATGAACTCAATGCTCTGTTGCAGGGAGCACCTCTGTGTATTAAAGGAGGTGCAGAAAGGGCTCACTATGGGGAGTTCTTCTTACACTATGATACTTTCCCCCCTCTATCTGGAGCTGCCCCACTGAAAGCTGAGAGGCTGTGCCATCTGGACTGTGTT
Organism: Hydnum rufescens UP504; assembly: GCA_014904985.1. Classification (NCBI taxonomy): domain Eukaryota; kingdom Fungi; phylum Basidiomycota; class Agaricomycetes; order Cantharellales; family Hydnaceae; genus Hydnum; species Hydnum rufescens. The sequence continues at coordinate 25,346 of MU129203.1, forward strand.
GAGTTCAGCACTGAGTGGTTCCTCACATGCCTTGCCAGGTTATGGGACCATGTTGATCTTCCTCTTCATTGTATGGAGATGCTCATACGTGCACATAAGTATTGTTCATTGGGTGCTGGCTTTGCCGTGCCTATGTGGCCTACTGAGGGTCCAGTTGATGCTGTTATTCATCGTATTTCTCGAATGGCATGAGATGACATGGGATCTATGTTGACACCAAACCCCATTGCCGATGAATCTTTTGGCTTTGCGAAATCTTCCTCCATTTGGCATATCAAATTGGACTTGGGCCTCGATCGCCCTCAGTATCCAAAGTCTGAATGATGCATTACATTTCCATACATGGCATTTTTTTGTTTTATGCATCACATATTTGTGTCTGATTGTATGCCTTAATGGCACTACTACCGCACTAGAATGAAAACTCGGTTTGGCTCGTGTGCTTAATTGCGGATCCGGCAGTTCCCATTGGGAGAGTAAAGTTTTCTACTTTCCTTGGTCCTTTCGTTTTACAAGTTTAAGAAGCTTAAACATAATTTTTTATACTTGCCCAAGCAGGGTGTGGACTGACAATGCTTGCCTTTTCCATGGTGTAGGACATACCTGATAATTTCGTGTTATTCTGGGCCACACATTTAGCTCTTCATACCTTTTGGCTGTGGTTGCCTTTGCATGACTGGGGCTATACTCAATTGGTGCATCCTCATCAATTCCACATCCTTTGGCTGTGGTTACCTTCATGTGACTGGGGCTACACATTTCGATTGGCACACTCTCTGCCAATCCCATTTTTGGCTGTGGTTGCCTTCACATGACTGGGGCTATACATCCCAATTGGCACGCTCTCATCAATTCCACATCCTTTGGCTGTGGTTGCCTTTTCATGACTGGGGCTACATATCTCAATCACTGCACTCTTCATCAATCCACGTCTTTTGGCTGTGGTTGCCTTTGCATGACTGGGGCTACACATTTCAATTGCTGGGCTCTTTATCAATCTCACATCTTTTGGCTGTGGTTGCCGTCACATGACTGGGGCTACACATCTCGATTGACTACACATTTTGGGGCTTAGGTTGGCACATTTTCATCCTGACTCCAAGCTCCTGCACCACAGTTGCCTTTGCGTGGTTGTGGTGCTTACCCCCTCACCGGTTTCTCATAATGGCGGATCTGTGTGTCATTTCCCTCTGCCACCATCATCCACGTCTTTCAGATGTCTTCATGGATGACATGTTCAACCACCACCAAATTGGCCGCAGGCAATAAGTGGACCAAAACTACTACCTCCAGGTCATCCACAAGCACTACTTCAAAGGGAGCCAAGGCGCTGTCTAAACCCACCAATGCCACGTCAACACATGCGAATGGTTCTGAGCGAAGAGGACTTAATTTAACCAATGAATTGGAGGGCGGTTTGGGGGATGGTGTTCTCCCGCATGTACCTTTGAAGGCTTCTCAGAAGTCAGGCCCAAGTTGGGAGGACAATAATTCCAGCTCTGAACATCCTCCTCGCCACGTGACTAATAAATTCAGCACTAGACTGGTGGTAGAAGTTCCACATTCATGCCATGCTGCAGCCCCTGTTTCCTCATCATCAACAAGGGCTCAAGTACCCCCTGTGGATCCGTTCTCGCCCACATCTCCACCCTCTAATTCTTTCAAGCCTCCCAGCAGTCCTTTACCTGGCCTGTCAGACCCCTTTGACTCTACAACAGAAGGTACCACAGTCCAAGGTGCCGAAGATCGGGATCTTGAGGAAGAGGAGAACCATGGAGACGCTTCTGATGTCATACATCGTGGTGGCCAGTTCTCAATTGATCAAATCAAGTGGGCCCATGCAAAGTGTGAAGAATTCTTTGCAGAGCTGGATGCAAAGGCCAAGGAGTGGAATCAAAGTCTGGAGTCAGTTCAGTGCATTGCCTTGGCTGTCTCACCCTCCAAAATGTCACAGAATGGGAATATGTGGAATGCATTCCAGGCATTGTACAAGAAAGACCATCCAAATACTGATCCATCAGGTACATCCTTTATTCAGTATATATTCTTACACTAAGAATACTAATTGATGCTACTAGTGTCTGCTCGGGATTATATGGTGAACATGGTGCAGCCAGCATATGCACAGCTCATCGAATCCTTCAGAGGAGAGGAATCCCCAGAATGGGCTACGGAAGCTGCGCAGCTTATAGCAGAACATGAGAGTGTGAAGGTTGGAGCTACCAAGCTGGTTGCACAATCCGGTGGTGACATTGCACAGATTATGGCCAATCAAAAGGACAAGTGGACACACAATATGCAGTGGCTGGCCACCATGGATATTCACATGATGTTTTTGATGGTTACTGGCAATGCTGCCTCCCCTGCTGTGCATGCTCAGAACAAATGTCACCTGGGATCCAAGGAAATGGCTGCTTGGTACAACTCTAACTTTACAATGTCCACTCAACTTGCAAATATATATTGATTTATCCTCTCTCGCCATTCCTGGTATGCTGAGCTTGACCAATTCAATGAGGAGCAAGGGAAGAGGAAGTGTGATGAAGACCTCAGTACTACGTACAAGACCAGGACTGCTATCAAGGATACATTGATAGGCCTTTTCTTGCCTTTTGTGAAGATGAAAAAGTTTCCTTGGACCAACCTCGCCAAGGTCCTAGTTCAAAACAAACTTATCATTTCAAATTTTGTGCCAAACGACGAATTTCCGAACTTCGGCACATCACTCTCAGATCTTCACACAACCAATCAGTATAAAACATTGTACTATGTGCTCAAGGAGTCTAGCCCTGAGAAGAAGATAGTCATCACCAAAGTGGATAACTGGCCAGTTGGAGAAGCTGAGGATGTGGCACTTATCACGGACAGGCATGGAGAGGTGATACTCTCACTGGCAGCAGCACGGGATTATACTGCCCAGCATGGTGCTGGAGAGACTGGAGGAGGGGAAGGGAGCAAGGGGGTGAAACAGAGCAGGATGGATGTGGGTATTGATGACAGGAGAGGGAACAAGACCACAGTGGGAAAAAGGAAGAAGGCTGCTGTGAAGTCCATTGCACTCATACGGGATGAATCGGAGGATGCTGACTCGGTAGACAACTTACTGAGCTTTGGCAGTCGGGCTGCATCTCATGATTCCAGTAATTCATCAAGTATTCCCCATGGCCACTCCTCACTGCACAACCAGCAGCAGCTCCCAAATCAGCCCCGCCCAAAGCCCCACTTTACCTCTTCTCTATCCGTAACTACAGCACCGCCACCAGTACTCAATGGGCTCGGTCACTTGGAAAATGTGAACATTGACTTGGGTTCTGGGTTTCTTGATCAATGGACAGAGGAAGAACTTGATGTGGTGGCTGGACAGATTGGTTATCAAGGGTTTGGGGACAGCTCTAGTATGAACTTTAATGGGCAACCCACATATTCTGGAGAGCAACCTGGCTATTAGGACCCCTTTATGCTGCTTCCAACTTCTGGTCCAAGTGTCCCTGCCTTGATGGGTCAACACCTTGGGTATTAATACTACCATCTCCTTCCCTTGATTTCTTCTCTTGTCCTTCAACAGACATGTTCTTGTTTTATTACAGTCCTTCAACAGGCATCCTGCATCTCAAAAAACCGTGCTAACTATGTGTTTCCCTCATCTTTGCTTTGTCTTTACCATAGTTAATATTACAATAGAATTAATGTGCAGAGCACATGTATGAGGTTCCAAAACTGTGCAAGTCCATCAGTTGAACCCCAATTGGGCCCTAATTGGGCCCTAATCAGGACCCAAGTTGAAACCAGAATGGTGGATTGGGGCCCCAATAGTGTCTGGTACCTACTTAGGTACCAAATCATGCCCCAGAATAGATACCTAAGAAGGGGGTCACATATGGCTGCCTGAGGTGAGTGGGACCTGAACATGGTATATGCCTTTGTCTCATCATTGAGTTCCATCTGGGTGAAGCCTGCTAATGCATCAAATGAGGACAGGTACTGTGCCCCTGACAAGGCCTGGGGTATGTCAGCCTGTCTTGGTATGGGGAATTCATCCGGGATTGTCATAGCATTGAGCTTCCAGTAGTCTATGCAGAATATTGGCTTCCCATTTTGATAGGTGATGACCACAGGTGCTCCCCAAGGGCTGTTCAATGGCTCTATGACTCCCAGCTCAGCCCAGGCATCCATTTGTTTGTCCATGAACTCCCTTTTCGCTGGGGAGGCTACGTATGGGGGTTGACTGTGTGGCTTGGCACCTTCGACCAGCTTGATCTTGACTCTGTCAGCATGGTGGCCCAGCCTTCCATTGAAGCCAAAGGCTCCTTGCCGCTTCTGTACCACAGCTAAGAGCTCTGCTTTCTGTGAGGCAGATAGACTGTCATCGAAGTCAATGTGCTTCTCTATGTCTTTTGATGAGTAGATGGTCGGGTCTGCTGTCTCAGCCGTTTTTGGTCCCCATGCTTGCTCCAAGTCAGCTTCAATATCAGGGGCATGGTCTGTGGTGAGCTGGGGTCTGGGTGGTGAAGGTATATTGAGATCCCAGTTCTTAAGTGAGCCCTTGATGATGGTCATCACTAGGGAAGCTCTAGCCCATAGTGCTGTCAGCTCCTGGCTGGATAGGCTGCTCCACGATGCCAGATGTTCCTGTGGATCATGCATGAAGCCTATTAGTTCCCCTTTCCTAATATATCGTGGGTTGCCTGAAGGGTTAGCTACTGGGAGCCATACTGGGTCTACTGTGTTGACTAGGCAGTCAGTCAAGGCCAGAAAGCTGCTGTCATCCTTCAGAAGTAGGTATTACTCCACATAACATACCCTGGTCTGATTGTCGAAGTTGCCTGATACTGGCACTCATACCATGGTCCCGGCAGGAATCTTAATGTCTTGAGTAGCAATGAGCTCCCCTGAGCCCTTGGGTTTCCTTGGGGTTGGTGCTGGCATGGATCTTGTGCTGGCCACTTGTTGGCTCACTGTGAATGCCTCTGGGCTCAGTACAGCCATCATTGCATGGAGGCAGTGGGGGGAGTTGCCCAGCTACCAGTAGGACCCAGTTGTGGGGTACATGGTGTGCAGTTGCCATGCCTTCTGAGTATCCTCCCCTATGAGAAGATCAGATCGCATTCCATCCATGACATAAGCTTCAATGCCTGCTAGTAGAACAGGCCCTAATTGACTTGTGAAGTACAGATCTAACTTTACATAGCCTAGGCAGCTGGCTTCTCCTGTAATATGTATGAGATTTAACTTGAGACCTTTTCGCCAGTGCAGTTTGCTGTGGGTGAGACTCTCAAGGTATTGCCTACTGACTAGCATTATAGCTGCTCCTGAGTCACCTATAGCTTGTATGGGTTTTTCCTTGTGTGAGTTGACCCAGCAGGTGATCTTCAAGGCTTCAGTCCCTAGGGCTGCCATACCTGGAGGCTTTCTAGCTGATGGTTCAGGAACAAACTCATATCTTGAGTCAGGGGCAAAGTCCACTGTTAGAACCTCAATTGTAGCCTGATCATAGGAGAACTTGGGAGCTGTAAATTCAGTCTTATCTGTATCTACATCGTCTTCCTCTATACTGAATGGTGGGTGGGGGGCCTTGAGGGGGTCTATCATAGCTGTGTAGGCTTCTAGGTAGGCAACTGCAGCCACTGTCTTCTTGTATGGGCGAGCCCTGGACAGGTCCTTCCGATATGAGGTGCAGTCATTGTCCCAGTGCATGGGGTTCCCACAGTGGCAACAAGGACAAGGGGGTTTCTTCTTGGATTGGAAGTCACTACGCTGTTGGAGGGATAAATCCCTACACCATAGAAATCCTCATCCGAGGCCATTTTCCCTATGAACGAATCAATTATATGTCACCGCACTCATTTAATTTTATTGCCATTTGTTTATTCAAGAAATCAATTGGATTCCTACCCCTTTCCAACCCATAATATCACCTCATTCCTTTACCATGTCCACCAGTCAATTTATTGACTATCTGTTGGACTTCAACAGTCCTCATCAAAAAGGGGCAGTTTATGCCTTACTTCAAGTCCATTTTCTTTTGACAAGGCAATTCAACTTGCCATCTTTCTTCAAGACTGGATGACTTGCCTGCTCTTCCAAGCCATCCTATTGCCTTAAGGGTGATGAATTGTGATTATGTAACGATGCGGACTGGGCCTAGTTCCAATTCTGGACTCACGGATTCATCACATGATCCAGATAGGGGCTGCACTACTCTGAAGGAGTATTTTTTGAATTTCTCCGTCATTTCTGATTGGATCGACTCGAAATGACCACTCCCAGAAAGATACGAATCGTACCTATCAAACGGTACCAAAAACGAAACAAATGGATCAAAAATGCGGTCCCTGTAACAATATCTTGCCATGATTCATACTCTAAAGGAGTATTTCTTGATTTTCGAAGCCAATTATTATCGGATTCATTCACGAGTACCACTCCCTGAAAGCTGTTGAAAATGCTCATCGAAGGGTACCAAGGGAAAAATGAGCAGATGCAAACTCCATTTTTCACAAGACAACTCCCTCCCCATGACTCCCCCTTTGCTCCACCATTCAAAATAGCAAATTACTTCTGGCCCTCTTATGTCTGATGGAGAAGACCCTCAGGGCAACCTATTCCACTTTTCCTTAAGGGAACTTGTCCAGGTTTGAAGGAGGAATAGCATGTAATGTGTCAATCTCCCCTTTTATCTTGAAATTGGAATATCTCCATCAGTTTTGAAGATTTTAACTTGATTTCTTTTTCTCTGTGTGTCCCTTAAGTCCGACTTTTTCACTTTCCATTGAGTCGAAGTCTGTATTGCATATTAGGTGCAGCTAGCACACAAATTCATTAGTTCTCCCCCTCCCTCCAGTTTGAAGCTTCTTGAACAGCTGCTGGTCCCTGGGTGATTTCTCACTACAAAAAGTGAATTCTAACTACACTTTGACTAAGGTCTCAAGAAGAGATTCTTAGGGTGTGGTAATTTGACTGAAACACATTTTCTCACTTAATTGCTTGGGCTTTGTTGGCTCACTGCAATTTCCCTGTTCAAAAGACCTTCCCCCACTCGGACCTGAACATCTGGATTAGATCTGTGATCCCCTCTTTCGTCCCCAGCTCAACATTGTGGACAGTGGTTGGATTGGTTTAATAACCATCCTGCTTACAACACCCATATGCAAATGTTGTCGACACACTGGGGGCAGTGGCTGCAAGTAGGGCTGATGTCGAGACCATGCTTGCATTTTTCTTATTTTGAGCTAGTTCAATCTGTTGGAGCACTCATCATGCTATTGTCTCGGGATTGAGCTGATCCATATCCGCATGGGCTATGAGCTGATCCTCAAGATCCTGCATTTTCTGCAACACTACCCCCATGTTTGGAGCATTTTCCAGTTGGAGTAAGGATGACCATATGCAGGGGGTCTTATCCATGATCGCCACGACCTCCTGGGAGTCATAGTTGGGATCATTCAAGCAGGCAGGCACAAGAACTTGTCTTGCTCGAACTTTATGCCATAGGAAGCTAGTGGGGGTTTTGTCTGAGAACCTGGCCTGTCAATAGCCAATCTTTTGAAACTCCAGCCATTGTAGCTCCATCCATCAAGTAGCCAGCATGTTCTGCATAATGTATGATTGGAGTGATAGCCAGCTCTGCATAGCTTTAGCACGTTCATGCAGTGGAAGTGTACGCCACCAATGCTGAGCCTGGTCAGCAAAGCAGGTGGGCATTACTTCTCCTAGCTGCTTGGCAATCTCAGGCCCTGTTGCTGCTAGAACATCAAGGTCTTCAGCCCACTGCAGGAACGTGTTGTCCTGTCCATCCCATGTGGGCAAGTCTGCGGGCTTGATATCATACTTGATCTTGAACAGTGAGGCAGGTGAGGACCTGGATGTGGCATGACCCTGTGGCCCTCCTGTGGCTGGCATACTGGAGCTGTTATGGGGTCATGGGGGGGCTGCTGAGGAGGGTGAAGGTGAGGCAGTGGTTCCCTCTCTAGTCCAGGATGGTTGTGGTGCTAACCCAGTTAGACCTAAATCCATCAGTTGTGGGGGGGTGTTGAGATGGGTCCACTACGAACTGGTCATCTGCTGACTGATGGAGATGCTGAGCTGCATGAGCGGGCTGTGGCGAAGGGAGTTGAGCTTCTTCCTGAGCAAGGTGGGGTCTAGGCATATTGTCTCTAGGATTAGGGGGCCATCCAGGGGGGTGCCTGCTGGGTCAGCGAAGCCCTGAGATCTTCCTAAGGGAGATCTAGCTTGTAGTTCCTGTTTGCTCAGAAGTGAGGTGTCTAGACCTAGTGCTGAACCTCCGAATGAGGGGCATTGGATATGAGGTCTGGCATGGGCAGCATGCATGTCAATGGAGCCAGCTGCCTGGAGGACGTCTGTCAAGGCTGTAGCCAGAGGCACAGGGGCTCCGATGGCTGCCAGCTGGTCTTGCATTCTGCATCATACTAGGGATGCTGCCATCAAAGCTGGGGAGGCAGCAATACCAGGAAGCTCTGAAGAGTAGTGCTCAATGATTGACATTGCCTGCCTGAGACATTCCTGCACCAGACGAAAGATCACTGTAAGGTCCTCAATGCCATAGGTCTCTGTTCCCAGGGCAGTTAGGATCTGACTGCCTTGGTTGAACTGGAAGGTGCCTGGAGGGGCTGATTGTGAAGCCAGTAGTAGGTCACTGACTACAGTCTCTGTATAGGCTGTGAATGTCTGAACCTGTGAGATAAGGTCATCCCGCATGTGGAACAGTTCAGTCTTGGGGTCGTAAGAGCAATCAGAGGATCCGAATTCCCTTCCTAGGAAGGCTGGAGCATGAGCTATAAGTTCGATGGCAGGAGAGCTCTCCAAAACCTGGGAGACAAGGTCTCTCTGCAAAGTCTGCAAAGGGGCCATGGCCAGAACTCTACCAAATGCAGCTGGATCAAGAGGAGATATTTGACATGAGGGGGCCAGGGGGGGGAGCGTGAAGGTCAACTGAGGTAGTCCTTGGCATAGTAGGAGCCAGGTTTTGCTCGGTCCTGTTACTCATGGAGGTAGGGTCTTGGACTGATCCCTCAATCTCCACCAGTGTAAGAGCAGTCACTGTTAGTCACACAACATGCGCATGGACTTGCTGTGCATATGAGGCAGTGGGTCATGGCTATTAAGGGCATATGTCGAACCCTGTGGCATGTATCAACTGCTATGGTGTATGTCAACCATCAGGAGAGGAGTCATGGCAGTTGATGAGTAGACTGTCAAGTTTCAGAGCTTCCAGAAGAGGACAAAGGTACACAGGACAAGAACAAGGCCAGTAGTGAGGCTTTTAGTCATGGTGGGAGTGAGAATAATCTTTTATTTGGGAGTTCCTGACTGTACAAGTCTAGCGTGGGCATACCCAGCTTTACATAACGAAACCATATGTACATATTATATAATATAGCCTGCCTTACAGCTGTTCTGCCTCCATAACCATCCATTGCCCATTAGCAGATATTCATCCAGTTTCATCATGGATTCTTGGTTCAATGACACTAGTAGTGGATGCCCTGCTGAGATGAGGTGGTGCTCCTTTTCCCTTGGGACTGAGTCTTCTAACAGCTTGTTCCCTAGACTCTCCAGGTTGCAGTGTCAGATTTGCAAGGTTAGTCCCATCTGCTGTATAGAGCCTGTCTCCACTCATGTGAATGAGACCTTCATCCCTCATTTGATGAGCTGCAGGACAGCTTCGAGTACCTCCTGGGTGACTATTCATCCTGTTGCAGAACCAGCATGGCCAAGGCTCAAAAGGTCAACTGAGATCTGGCTGGTCACAGTTATAGCTTGTAGGGTCCAGTGGGTTCCCTGTCATTCTGCCAGAAAGATCACATATTTCTCTTGTAAGCTGAGCTATAGGATCCTCCACAGTGTTGCTAGGTTGGCCAATTGCTGCCAGACTCCCAGAGCTACTTCAGTTAAGCTTAAGGGATAACCTCCACAATTCTTCTGCTAAGTCATCCACTCGGCTGTCTGCAGATTTACTGGGAGCTGCCTTTGTCCTTGGCAAGCTAGTTTCCCTGTGAGATTTCCACTTTTCCTTCCTCTTTGCAGATTGCTTATGGCAAGACCAGCGATGGTCATCTTCAGAGTCAGAATCACTCTCTGAGCTGCTGTCTTCAAACTCATGATTGGTTGAGGAAGAACTATCACTGTCTGAGTCTTCCTTGTGATGATGATGCTTACTACTCTTATGGGACTTGGAGTATGACAGTTCATCATCTGAATCAGATTCATCAGACTTTTTCTTGTTAGCCCCTGTGTGGGTTATCCTCAAGTAGATAGATTCTTTGTCTAGCACCTTAGTGGCCATTCCTTTAACCTTCTCAATGCTTTCAGCACTGGAATGATTCAGTTGTGGATTCTCAGCCTTTAATGCATCAAAAACATCCTTCTGGAGATGCTTGGGCAGACCTTTCCAGAAATACAAGTTCTGGTCTGCCTCACTCAGAGACCCTTTAGGCTTGAGATACTCAACTTGAGTCTTGTATTCTTGGTAGTATTTAGCAAGTTGCTTCCGAGTTGCAATTATTCATTTGTGCTTAATAAAATGAATAATATCTTCACAGGTATACTGAGGTTGGAATTGGTCAGGGTTGTAAAGCTCAGTGAGCTTATGCTTCAACTCATCCCAATTAGAGGCAGACTTGACTTCCTCAAGTGTAGAGACAAGGTGTTGGATGGACTGCCTACAGTATAGAGGTATCTGGCTGCACTTCTTCTTATCTGTCCATCCAGCTTCACTAGTTCCAATTTCATAATCAGCCAAGAACTCTCGAAGGTTCTTGCCAGTGAATCTAGGGGCATCTCTAGAAGAAGGCATAGGCATGGCTGCTCTGACCATCATAGTATCATGAGAGCTTGACATGTTTAAGACTGTAGTGGATTTAAGAACTGCAGGAATAGGTGTGTTTTGGAAGTCTTGGTTTGGAGCACTGATTTCTGAGTCCAGCTCACTGGGTGTGCTCAGTGGAGAGTTGAATTCACTAATATGAGTGAAACCTTCCAGTTTGGAATCAAGTGTTTGTGTTACTTAGAAAGGAATACCTCTCCCTGTAAGGACCACAAGAATTTGTAGAAGAGTTTTATGGGTGAGGTTGTATGACCACAGAACTCTGAGAGCACGCTGTCCAACTCGAGCCTCAGTCTTAGTTAGTGAGAATGGTGCAAGGTTTCACAGGATGCTCTAAGTACACAAGGTGTAGCTAGAAACTATAGGAAGGTGGGAGAGGTATGCAGGAACTGCACACTACTGAGGTGGAATGATATTAATACCTTACAACTTGCAAGCTGCAGACTTGGACAAGAAGGCACAATAGAGGTCCTCAGGGAGAAGTAGTATGACTCTGAGTCAAGTCAAGGGAGGATGAGACAAACTGGGAAGGTAGTGGTCTACTGTTGTAAGAGAGTAATGGCCTGTAGTGCTATGTCAATTGTGTCAATGTCTGCATATTATGTAATCAAAGGTTCCAGCTACTTGGAGTCTGGGTGAGAGGTTGTATCAGGTTGCTATGCCTGTATTGGATATGCAGTATTTACCAGATCGCTATGCCTGGGTTTAGATTCAGATTCAGATCCAAGTGAGCTTTAACTATAGTGGGCTATTCTACAACTAGTGGGACTACACACATTCCATTCACTAGCTGGACCACACCAGAGGTACTTAATTGCACTGGCAAGGTGAATTTACAAGGCTTGATACCAGGGAACAGTCAATCACTATGATTCAGAGGAAGCTATCTATGAGACAAACTTCTACTAGCTAGTCCTAGTGTTGGATTTGTTGTTCTAACATGCCAGATTGCAGGGATATTTATACCTTTAAGGACCCATTCTAGAACATTCCATCATCCCTCCATCTAACTTCCTTACCATTCTAGAGGTTTCTATCACAATCTAATATTCCATCCCCTTGTTCTTTCTAGGACCTTCTCCGCTTTTCTGATCACATGATTCTTTTCACAGCTGTGTTTCCTAGACCCCTAAATGCATAAATCAGATCCTCTCTTTTACTTTATCCTTCTACAGCAGGTAGTGTTCTCTGTGATCGGACTGGGGAAAACCAAGCTGATCATAGGGCACACATGGCTTCACCATCACAACCCGGAGATCAACTGGACAACTGGGGAAGTCACACTGACCCAGTGCCCATCTGACTGTTGCATAGCAATCCAGAAGATGCAGAATGTGGAGTGTCAATGAGGGAGAACCTCCAGGAAGACACTGGAAGAACCCCAGACACCTCCCACTCCTATGGAGGATGATGCCAATGACATTAATAAGTCCCTGACACTGGAAAAAGGAGATGCCATCTTTGCAGCTTACTTCCTCAGTGACACTGAGCACTCCAATATTGTCCAAGCAATGAGCACCCCTTCTCAGAGACTGGCAGAGGCTGTGAAAGCCAAAGCAAATGAGCCAGTGAAGTCATTCAAGGAGCTTGTCCCAGAGGAATTCCATGACTTCCAAGATGTGTTTTCCAAGGACTCCTTTGATCAGCTCCCCAGCCAGAAACCATGGGATCACCACATCAAGTTTAATGAGGGAGTCCAGCTACCTCCCCCAGCCAAACTCTTCCCACTCTCCCCAGCTGAGTAAAAGGAGCTTGATGACTTCCTGAAGGAAAACCTGGCCTCTGGTCAGATCCGCCCTTCCAAATCCCCTATGGCTGCCCCAGTGTTCTTCATGAAGAAGAAAGATGGAGGTTTTTGGCTGGTCCAGGACTACCATAAACTCAATGACATCACTGTTAAGAATGCATACCCCTTACCTCTGATCTCCAATGTCATTGACCAACTCTGAGGAGCCAAAGTGTTTGGGAAACTGGACTTGTGGTGGGGCTTCCAGAATATCTGGATGGCAGATGGAGAAGAATGGAAAGCAGCTTTCTGGACCAACTGAGGACTGTTTGAACCCTTGGTCATGTTCTTTGGACTTTTGCAACTCTCCAGGCACCTTCCAAAACATGATCAATGATGTCCTCCGAGAATGGATTGACAATGGAGTGTGTATCGTATATCTGGATGACATCTTGAGCTTCACCAAGATGTGAGAGGAGTATGTCCATGGAGTCTGCAGGATCTTACAGACACTCTGGGAGAACAAACTCTTCCTGAAGCCAGAGAAGTGTGAGTTCTTCCAGGACCGGATTGAGTATCTGGGGCTGGTCTTCACTCCAGATCATGTGGAGATGGACCCGATCAAGGCTGCAGGTGTGATGGAGTGGCTGGAGCCCAAAAGCTTGAAGGAGACACAATCATTCCTGGGGTTCATCAACTTCTACCACCAGTTCATTCAGGACTTCACTAAAGTTGCCAGGCCTTTGAATGACCTCACTTGGAAAGACACCCCCTTCCAATGGGCTGATGCTGAACACAATGCCTTTGTCAAGTTGAAAACCCTTGTCACCTCTGCACCAATCCTAGTCTTCCCATCCAAGTCTGGACACTTCCAAGTAGAAGCCGACACCTCTGGATACATGACCAGAGCAGTACTCTCACAACTCCAGGAGGATGGGAAGTGGCATCCAGTAGGCTTCCTGTTGAAGAGTTTGTCAGAAGCCGAAAGGAATTATGACCTCTATGACAAGGAACTCCTGGCCATTGTCAGAGCTCTAGAGGCATGGAGACACTACTTAGAGGGTTCCCCACATCCAGTCGAGATCCTGATGGACCATCAGAACCTTCAGTACTTCTGGACTGCACACAAGCTGAATCAGAGACAAGCCTGATGGAATATTTTCCTCTCCCAGTTCAACTTCACCCTCCAGCACTGCTCCAGATCCCAGTCTGGGAAGCCAGATGCCCTCTCATGATGAGTGGATCACCCACAGGGAGACTCTTACAACTCTGATGTAGTCCTACTGAAGCCCATGGCCTTCCAGTCCTGGGCTCCGGAGTCACATGGATTTGACAGCATCATGATTGTAGTTGACTGTCTCTCCAAACAAATTCATGCTATGCCCACCACCACAACAGTTGACTCTTCCAGTGTTGCTTGCCTCTTCTGGGACAATGTATGGAGACATCACGGACTCCCGGAGACAATCATTAGTGACCGGGGTACAACCTTCACCTCCAAGTTCGTGAAGGAACTAAATTCCCTCCTTGGAATCACGGCAAATGTGTCGACAGCATACCACCCACAGACAGATGGACAGACAGAGTGAGTCAACCAGGAGATTGAGCAGTACCTCCGGATCTTTGTCAACCACCAACAAAATGATTGGGCAGACTGGCTCCCTATGGCAGAATTTGCATACAACAACTGGATTCACTCCTCCACCTGTGAGACCCCATTCCACCTCAACTCTGGCCAAGACCCTCACCTCGGCACTGAACCAATCCACCGTGGAGTTGTTGAGGCAGCCACAGACTTTGTCACATGGATGCAGAAAACCTCTGAGGAAGCCCAGTCTGCCCTCTGCCAAGCAGCTGAGGACATGGCTCATCACTATGATGCTCACCGGATGGAAGCCCCAGAGTATGCAGTCAGAGACTCAGTATGGCTGGATGCCCACAACATCTCCATTGACCACCCAGCCCGGAAACTTTCAGACAAGTGGTTAGGCCCATACAAGGTAGATAAGGTGATCTCCTGCTCTGCTGTCCAGCTCAAACTCCCCTCCTCCATGTGAGTCCACCTAGTATTCCATGTCTCCAAGCTCTGACCCTTCCAACCAGACCCAATTGCAGATCATGTTGCACATCCTCCACCCCCTCCAATCCTGAAAGGTGGGGAGGAAGAGTATGAAGTTGAATGGATTGAAAACTCCCGCTATTTCCAGGGTCGACTCCAGTACTTGGTGAAGTGGAAAGGTTACCCACCCTCAGAAAATCAGTGGCTGCCAGAGACTGACTTAGGTAATGCCCAGGAAGTTGTTGTGGAGTATCATTGTGACCATCTGGAAGCTCCAAGATGGATCAGCACCATTGAATTCTCCTCCATTGGGTTCCAGCCATGCCCACTTTTAACAGAACCACCTCCACACCTCCCGGACTGGTCAGCCCATTGAGCCCTGCTCCTCCCACCAATTGGGATGATTGGTCCTAAGAGGGGGGTGATGTCAGGGTTCCACCCTTTTTCCAATCTACTCCAGTCAACTCTGATCCACTCTGGTCTACTCCAGACCACTCCTCCCTCTGTCTGCTCCACTCCACCCCTGCTTCCCCTGAGTTTGGTTTGCATCCAGTTTGCTTCCAGTTTGCTTCTGATTTAATTTAATTTCCTTTTCATTTCCTGTTGCTTCTGGTATGCTCCCATGCATTCCTGTTCCTGTCCACTTCCCCCTGCCCACATTCCTGTTCCTGCCCCCCTGTAACCATCTCCTGTTTAGCAATCACTCCCCTGTAGTATAGCAATCCTGTATAAGTAGTCCAGCAGTGAAGTCCAGAGACCTCAGCTTTGGTCTCTCAGGATTTCTGCTGTTACTCCAGACTACAGCTCCAAGTATTTTCCAGTTGACTCCATGAGCTTAAGGACTGCTGTGCTCATTTCCACCTAGTCCCTTCCAGGCTGCTGGACCACTCCTCTGACCTCTCTGACCTTCTTATCTCATTCTTGCCCAGATTCTTGTGGACTTAGCTGGACTTACATGACTTAGCCAGAACTATTTGTGTTTATATTTGTTGGTGCCCTCATCACAGCATGGCCCTGACAGACAGGTAAGTCCACAAGTGGAAGCAAATGTCAATTTGATCCTGACATTACCCCCCTCTAAGGACTTGGCATCATGATGAGTTTGCCTTGAGTCCAGTCAAATAAAGCATGTTGAGGGACCTCAGTAAAATTTTCAAAGCATGTGAAAGGTAGGGTATCCCAAATAGCAGTCACAATACAACATGGGGAGTTTGGATGGAGGTGGTATAGAAGAAGGATTGGGAGCTCCAATGACTGTCAAATCAAACTCTGGTTCAGCCAGTGTGTAGATGGGAGACTGTATTTCTGTTTTTATTCAATGGGCTGGTTCACTCTGATGGTTGATCACTCTCTAACAAGTTGTGTATGGTATTCAGTGGAGGATAAGATTGTAGTATGGACTAGCTATAGTCAATGATATATCAAGGGATGCTTGTAGAAGGCTTATATGTGTTGTATTGAACTGTTTACTGCTATTTGTGTGTACCTATTTGTGTCCTCCTGGTCAAAATGCAGATTCTAAAGAGGGCTCTAGACTAGTTTAAGCTTGATTTAGTGTGTCAATGTGTTTCTCTCTTCTTCTGACTTGACTTTGTTATCACTCACCTTTCCTTGGATGTCCAGCAACTCTAACCTTAGGTCCTGCAACTATCCTTGGCTCAGTATTTTGCATAGAGGGCTTCCAGTGACTTAGTCTTAACAACCTTGTATATGACTTAGCTCCAGATGGCTTTTAGATCAGTACTCTCTTCAGATGCAAGCAGATTTTGTAGACAATAGTATATTCCAGTAGTGAGAAGATGGGGGGATACAGGAAAATCTTCCAGCTTTTATACCTTTCTGAAGGTGGCTGTGTTTAAAGAATATGACTCACTCCTAGGTGAGTCATATGTGAGAACAATAGGGTTGTCAAGGAGGGTGAGTCATTCATAAGGTGGTTGCATGATAGGTGAGTCATTCATAAACAGAACAAAAGGGTTGCTAAGAAGGTGTTATCTTTCATAAAGTGGTTGCAAGGAAGGTGAGTCATTCATAAACAGAACAAAAGGGTAGTCAAGGAGGTGTTATCTTTCTTATCTGTGAGGTTCTAGAAGTTATTTGTGGCAATGGGAGATGAAATAAAAGGATATTTCTGAGTTCTTGGAGATTAATTTGTTTGTAGTCCAGTGGTTAAGATGTTTTTGTTGCTGGTTGATAATGGGGACAAGTGCATGGGATGGGATTTGATGCAGAAACAACAGTTTGCATTCGTAATAGACGTTCTTGGTATCATTCGATGCGGATTTTTAACATCTTTCTGGGCACAGTGGTTCTGAGCAGATCTGGTGTAAACTGACAGAGAAATTCATTTTTTACTGATGGGTGTTGATTCTGATAGTAATATTGTTCTGCAGAGTTCAGTTTTGATCTGTTCTTCACGTGCTCAGTACCTTTGGATGCAGATTTTTTATATCTTTCTAGGCGCGGTTGTTCCAAGGGGATCAGATGCGAACTGAGGGAGAAATTTGTTTTTTACTGGAAATCCTGGATTTTGATAGTAAAATTGGCCTGGAGAGTGCAGTTTTGGTCCGTTCAACTTGTGTTTGGTACCGTTCAAAAGGTGTGAATCGTAGCTTTCTAAACGTTATATGGGCGTACCTCTCCAATCAAAACTGATGGAGAAATCAAATGAACTCTGTTTTCATGCATAGCCGTAATTAATTTCATAATAGGTCACATGATCATTCCAATGGCTGGGATCAATGGATATTCGCATTTTCTGATACTGGATGTTTTTATCTTCCACAGCAGTGGAAGTCATCAAGCAGTCATTTAGAGTTGCCAAGATTTGATTCCAGTTCCCAACTGTTTTCCTCAGGGCCATAGCCTTTCCATTTAATGAGGTATTGCAGTTTAGTCCAATAGAGACAACTGTCCAATATTGTCTCAACCTCATATTTGGTGTTGCCCTTGGCCATAATGACTGGTTTGGGTACTGGGGGTGGTCATCGCTCAGGAATACGATCAGGTACAAATGTGCAGAGTTTGCTGACATGGAAAACTGGGTGGACTCATTGGAAGTTCTGGGTGAGTTTTAGCTGATAGGCTGATGGCAAGATGACTTTGTCAATGGGAAAGGGACCAAACCACTTGTCATCAAACTTCTTGGTAGGGCACATTGTTGTGATGTTCTCAGCATCAAGCCAAACTTTATCTCCTTTGTTGTAACTGGGTGCAGTTTGTCGGTGAGCATCATAGAAGCGTGCCATGTCATTGGCTGCTTGGTGAAGGGCAGATTTGGCTTCCTCTGTGGCTTGCTTCATGCGCTTCACAAATTCATCAACAGCCTCCAGGCGGGTTTCCTAAGTAGGCTCTGTGCCCAGGCATGGGTGTTGGCTGGTATCAAGTTCAAAAGGAGAGTGTTGGGTGGCAGAGTGAATGCGATTATTGTAGGTGAACTCTGCTAATGCCATCCAATCAAACCAATCATCCTGCCTCTCATTGACAAAGAGGTGCAGATATTGTTCGATTTCTTGGTTGACTTGCTCTGTCTGACCATCAGTTCAAGGGTGATATGCCATAGACAGGGAAGTGTGAATGCCAAGGAGATGATTGAGTTCCTTCATAAAGGAGGATGCAAACTGGGGTCCCTGATCACTGATAATCTCTTCAGGTAAGCCATGATGCTTCCAAACATGGTCATGATAGAGTTGAGCAAGTCCCACAGAGTCAACTTCATCTGTAGTTGGGATTGCATGCATTCATTTTGATAGGCGATCAACTACTACCCAAATTGCATTATAGCCCCAACTGGGTGGGAGGCCTGTGATGAAATCTGTGGTGACAACTTGCCATCAATGGTCTGGAACCCAGTTAGGTTGGAGTTTTCCCAATGGCATGGTGGGGAATGTCTTAGTACAATTTCATCTGTCACACCCTTGTATGTAGTTGGCAATGTATCATGTGATCCCTGGCCACCAGTAATTGCAAGTGACAAGTTCAACTGTCTTGCATCGACCAGGGTGTCCTGCAACAGGAGTGTCATGATGAGCCTTGACAATATCATGATGTAACTTTGGATTGTGTGGGACATAGACTTTTCCCTGGAGGAGGATAAGTCCATTGGATTCAACCCAACCATCCTCCTCAGATCCATCCAGATCCTTTATTGCCTTGGCCACTGACTCATCTAGATCCTTTGAGTCATGGATCCTCTGCTGGAAATCAGCCTCAAGGCCCTGTATGGGCCAGCTTTCTGTTGCCTTAATCTGGAAGAGCTTGGGTGGGAGGAGGGTCTGATTCTGGTTGTCTCCCTCTCCATGATGATGATCAGCTCAGTGAGATAAGGCATCAGCTTTAGTAGAACTTTTCCTAGGGTGGTGGGTGATGTGGAAATTGAAATGGGATAAGAACAAGGATCAGCATGCCTGTCACTGATTGAGAGATTGGGCTGTCATGAAATAGACAAGATTGCAGTGATCAGTCAAGATTTCTATCAGATGAGCAGCTCCCTTGAGGAGGTGTCGAAATTCTTGTAAGCCACAGATGATTGCCAATAGCTCTTTGTCATGAATTTCATAATTGCACTCCACATCATTGAGGCTTTTAGAAATAAATCCCACTGGGTGCCATTTGTCATCATCCCTTAGCTGGGAGAGGACAGCCCTGTAGCAAAATTGGAACTGTCTGCTTCCAGGCAGTAGGGCCAATCAGCATCAGGATGCACAAGAATGGGTGTTGAGGTGATGGCTGTCTTTAGCTGATCAAAAGCCTTCTGCTGATCCTCTGCCCACTTCCATGGTGCATCCTTATGAGTGAGTTGGTGAAGGGGATGAGCAATATGTGAGAAATTTTCGATGAAGCATTGGTAAAAGTTAACAAAGCCAAGGAATGATTGAACCTCTTTGACTGTTGTAGGAGATGGCCATTCCCAAACTCCAGCAACCTTAACTGGATCCATTCCAACTTGTCCTGGGGATAGGATAAGTCCAAGATACTCCACAGTTGCAGCTCCGAAGGTGCACTTTTCAGCCTTGAGGAACAGATTATTTTCTTGCAGGATTTGGAGGACCTTCCAGACTACCTCATAGTGTTGTGTGAGTGTTTCAGTAAAAACCAGAATATCATCCATGTACACAGCTACCATGCCTTCTGCGACAAGATCTTTGAAGAGGTGATTCATCATGGTTTGAAAGGTGGCAGGACTATTAGTCAGCCCAAAGAACATGATGAGTGGTTTGAAGAGTCCTCAGTTGGTGCAGAATGCTGCCTTCCATTTGTCTCCTTCACGCATCCAAATATTGTTGTAGCCCCATCACATATCCAACTTGGTGAAGAACTTGGCCCGAGTGACTCAATTTAAGATGTCTGTCACAAGGGGGAGAGGATAAGCATTTTTCACTGTAGCAGCATTGAGCTTCCAATAATCCTGGACAAAGCATAGGCCTCCATCCTTCTTCTTAACAAAGAAGACAGGGGCAGCTATGGGTGACTTGGATGGGCAGATTCATCCAGTCTCTAGGTGCTCTTTCAAGAAGGCATCCATCTCTTGCTGCCCATTGGGAGATAATGGGTATAATTTCACCCCAGTATGCTCAATGTCCTCTTTTAGCTCAATAGTGTGGTCCCAGGGACAATGTGGGGGAAGGCAATCAAAGGATTCCTTAGCAAAGACATCATGGAAGTTGTGGTACTGTTTGGGCACCATTTCTTCAAAGGGGCACTTCTTAAAGGTCTTCTTATGCTGCTCAATGGTGAGGTGGGTGGATATAGATTTAGTTGCAGAGATATGCTCTTCAGGGTGGAGGAAGACTACAAAGATACAATCTTCCCTGCATACATCTTCCTGATTATCACCAGATGGGCTCTTGCCCATTTTCTTTGATAGATCAGCTGGACTTGGCTTTTCCATTAAAGAGGGAGACAAGAGTGTAGCCTGGTCAGTCAAAGACAATGGGGAGGAGTGATGGTGTGGCAAATTTCTATCACCCTCATGATCCCCCTCAGGCCTCAACTGTTGGCATACACCCTGGAGATGCCCATCTCCCACTTTTGCCTGGAGGGACAGACTGGGCAAAGATAGGATAGGGTCTCCTTGGTGACTGCATGATGGAAGAGGATCAGGTGGGGGTGTAGGTGCAGAGAGGTTGAGGCTTTGTTCAGAGTGTTCCTTTGCTAAGACAATGCAGACACATCACAACCCACATCCATTGGGACACCTTGTCATGGCTACCTTACCTGTTGACCAGTTGATCTCAGGGTTATGATGAACAAGCCAGGTGTGCCCTACAATGAGGGGAACCCATCCCAGGCTAGTCACAGAAAATGTACTTTTCTCTGAATGGTTGCCAAAGCACATCAGGAGGTCAACTTCTTCTTGAACTGAGCCAGCATCATTAAGGGTGCCATCAATGTTGTAAAGCAGAATCGGCCACAGAAGTTGCCAAGTAGTAAGATTTTTGGCCTTGATAAACTCCTGATCAATGAACATTCCTGTCACTCCAGAATCAAGCAGGGCATCAACTGCCATAGGCTGGCCACTGTCTAGGGTCTGTAGATGGACCTTCAGCTCAGTAGCTCGGTGAAGGTGTGTGGAATAGATATAGAGTGGTGGGCTTGTGGATAATGACACGTCTTCTCTTTCATGTAGGCCATCAATGTCAACATGATCAAACATATCCATTGTGGGTCCTACTGTACAAGTTGAAAGAAGAGAGAATTGGTTTGTCAAACAGGGCATGTCCTTCACTGTCGACATCTTTAAAAATCCTTTGCCACACCCTCATTTCCATCTTCAGCAGATTTGGGTGCCAGAGTAGCATGAACTTTCTCTACCACTTCCTCCATCTGCTCAGATGACAGAGCACCTCAGACTGAACGAGAGCGTGGGGCTCAGGGCAGTCTCTGGCAATGTGGCCGGGTTTGTTACAATTCCAGCACAGACCAGCAACTCGGCAAGGATTATTCTGACGACGATTGGAGTCTACATCCATAGGTTCATAAGTGGAGGAGGAGGGTGCAGCAGCAGCAGCAGGACGGAAAGAGGTTGGAAGAGTTTGAGGAGTAGTAGTGGGAGGGCGGAAAGGTCTAATTGTTCCTGGACAATTGTCCTGGCAAGGGTTGGTGGGAGAGAAGGAGTGCTGTTCATTAAAGCGACACCACAACTTATCAATGCGAGTGGCTTTGTCCTTCCATTCTTGAAGGGACATAGGGAGGGTGTCGAGGTGTATCTTCTCAACCAAACTACGGAGCAGTCCATGCTCATAAGCATCCATCAAGGCTCCATCATTAAAGCCTGTCTTCCCAGATATGGCCTCAAAGGCCATCATATACTCCTCAGCTGTCATCCCTCGAGTCATCTTCAAGGTATGAAGTCGCTGACAAGCATGAGCCTCTCGGTCTGCATCACCGAAGGCTGCCTCAAAGTGGGTGCAAAAGGTTTCCCAATCAGGGAAGGGAGAATCGCCATCAAGGATAGCGCATGTGTAGTTGGAAGCCCAATCACCAGCACTGCCTCCTTGCATGTAGGAGAGGGCATAGAGGATCTTTGTCTGATCACTGGGAAAGGAGTTGGGTCGAATAGCAATGTTAAGTTTGAGAGCACGGAGGAAGGGATCAGCCTTCTTTCGATCACCACCAAAGACCTCTGGATCAGCTACCTTTGGGGGACGTGCAGAGATGGAAGGAGTAGTGGTAGGAGCAGGAGGAACTCCAACAACAGGAGCAGGGAGGTTCTTGACAACAGTCTTGGTGATCGCCTCGACTTCAGCCATCAGAGTTTCATGAGAAGAGGCATCAGTCTGAAGGCGAGTCACTAGGTTCTGGAGTACGAGGTTCTGTTGCTCCAACTGCTCGTACCATCATTGTTGTGCCTCCATCATTTGATGAAGGCCTTCTCCAGCAGCACCGAAGACAGAGAAGGCATCAGCGGGGATTTCGTCCATGAGGAGAGGAGGTAGAAGGGATAAGGAAGATGTTTGTGGGGTCAAAGAGATGAGTTTCAATCTTCTGTCAGGGCAACACTGCCATTGAAGCCACAAACAGAAAGAGGAAAGAGATTAATTAACCACACGCTATCGCAGTGGGAATCCTGAGTATACACCACACAACAAGGGTGTTAAGGTTGTACTCGAGGTGAAAGATATGATGACATAATCGAGACAAATACAAGGAAATGCCCTTAAGGCGATTGACGAGGGAGTTGCAAAGTGGGGATTATGTAAGTCACGAAAGACGAGTACGTACGAGGAAGACCGGCTTCTTGAGACTTTAATAGGCGAAGGTTCTAAGATGAGAGTCGTGAGCGATAACTGAGATCGCGAGAGTGGAATTCAATCGGTTGACAATATATTCTCGATCTTCTAAAGAGCAAGTGTACATCAAGTAACTACTTATACTATTAGAGATCAAAAGGATTTTATGGATAAAGGGTGTTGAATAAAGGAAGGATGTATATAATAGGAATTGCTGAAAGAGGAAGGCACAATGGCGGCAAGGGTGAAGGTCACATGATGGCGTGATTGGCTTGGTTATTCGTACGTAAGCGAGGTTACGAGTACGACTTGTAACAAAGGGACACACAAGTCTCACACCTATCGCAGTGGGAATCCTGAGAGATCAAAACTGGTGATCCCCCAACTGCGAAGGGCTATAAATACTATTTCCTGCACACAGCCTCCAGCCTTCCAGAACCTTCCGCTGTCTTCCATAACCTTCCGGATCTTCCTAGAATGCCAGCTCCACAGCCATCAGTCAGCCTCCACAGCCACCATCACTAAGCCTCACTAAGCTGATGCAGTCGTGTTACAAATCCTGTGTGCACCTCCACATGGCTATGCCCCAACTTCCATATGTATCCCCTTAGTGTATGTACTTCCAAGGCAGTGTACACCTGGGTACTCCAAAGGTGTCCAAAGTGTCAAAGGACCGTAATGATGTGGATGGAGTACAGATTGGGACAGGTGATGTGGATTCAGGGACTGGGGGTAGAGGAGGAGGAGGGGGAGTCTGGATTGGCAACTCCATGGACTCACATGGGGAACAAGGGAACGGCAGGTGCTGACAAGGGCGCCAATGCTGCCACTGGTTGACTACCCAGCCCATAGCCTGCTGGCCGAGGCCTGATAGAGCGAGGGCAATAATAATAAGAGAAATGCCAATAATGGCAAGGATGACAATAACCCCCATAGTGAATGGAGGGAGAGAGGAGACAAGAGCATTTGAGGAAGTAGGCGCCATATGATAGAGTCGATGAAGAATGATACTCTGACGGGTAAGTCCTTAGGTGGAAGCAAATGTCAATTCGATCCTGACAATTTCACAGTATATATACATAAATCTAATTTACTAGAATGTACTGGTCTCATCTAGGATTGAGGCACTAGATGGATATAGGGGTTTCTGGATCCTTCCAGAATATTTCCTTATTGGGATGGATTCATTCCAAGAGGTTCTTCCTTATCCTGTACACCCAAGCTGTGGGCAGCTGGGATGACAATTAGGCACATCTATACTGGGCATTTACAATTCAAAACTATTGTCAAAGAAGCCCTGGATCACCCTTTTGAGGTGGGTCTTTGGCTAGATCACAGTCTAATTGGTGACAATGTTGTCAGGGCTCTGGTCTGCAAATATTTAGCCTGAGCATGTGCTGTTTCTTATTACACATGGTTTTTTTCTAAAATGGCTAAACCTTCCCCCTTTCTCACTCTCACAATTTCAATGTTCATGATTCATCTGGCAGGGCATGGCATCCTGACTGTTTGAAATCTGATCTGATGAGTAATCCATTTCATTGGCCAGATGTAATATAATGGTGCCAGGGGACTGGGCGGGGATTCAATGGTATGGACAATTCTCGACAGTGAGAGGATTCTGAGTCTGCAGCTGCAAGAACAAAGGGGTGGGAGGGGACATGGAGCACCTGAGGCAATCAACCCAAGGTACCTAGTTAGCTAGGATATTCCCTATAGGCACATCTTAGCTAACTAGCTCTGGTATATATGAGCTTCCCCAGGTTACTCTCACTTTCAGGCTCAAAAAATTGGGCTCACTGGGGCTTATTTTTTAACCCTGGGTCTGCCTGAAAAATGCTGGGGGTTTGGGGGTGGTAGCCCCCAAGAAGCTCTGGGGTCACCAGGTGTGGGTAAGCCCAAAATGGTCTTGGGAAGCCCCAATCTAGCTATGGGTTAGCTCCTGATAGGTGGCAGTGAACTTTGGCTTCCCCAGGTTCACCCAGACCTTACCAAGATCACCCAGAGCTCACCAAGATCACCAGTACCTCCAAGGATTCCCAAATTTGGAAATCATGTGTTGCATACCAACACAGTTGCTGGGAGTTCCCAGCCTGCTACACACCACTTACTCCTTAGATATTGCAAGAGCACACTGTACTCATTTATATCTATTCTATTCTACAATATTTATTCACAAAACTTAGATTTGACAACAGACAATTTTTAAAAAAAGAAAAAGGGCACAGCCACCAGACACAGGTTTTAATTTCATGGGAGATTAGAGGACACCCAGGTGCCCATGAATGCTGGTTTTAGAGAGCAGGTGGGGAGCTGAACCCTCTCCAACCTCCCACAATGTATTAGCAGTGCAAACAGCACCAGCCTTAGGCCAGCACTATTCACATTGTTCTTACATTATTGGGGGGTTGGGAATGAGGGAGAAGGAAGGTGGGGCTGGTTCTTGAGCCCAAGGGTTGCCAGAGGGGTGACCTATAGTGGTGTACAGCAGAATCAGAATTAGTTAGTAAAAATCCCAAGCAGGCAAAAAGATGGCTTTGGCCACTCTTTTTGAACAAATGTATCTAAAAAAATATAGGGACTCACTTTATCACCACACCCCAGTGGTTCTAGGGTGTGGTGGTGTGTCTGGGCTTGTCAGTGTTGTGCTATTAGAATGTTGTGAGGTCTGGCAACTTCTGGATTGACTCAATGCCAGCAATTTCCTGGGCTGAAGCAACCACAAAAGGAAACAACACAGCCTAGTTAGAGTAGATATAATGTAGTGTACTAATTATGGGCCAAAAATTATCTCAATCTATCTACTTCAGGGCAGTGAACTGAACAATGGATACCAGAAGCATGGGAAATTGCTGAAGAATAAGCACTAGGCAGATCATTCTGAAACTTATCATGTGATTATATGCTGTTTAATCAAAAAATATATTCAATTTCCAGCCAGGTCTCTTCAGTACTTATGGAGCTATGAGGCAAATAGACTTAAACATTAATCCCCTTACAAGCAAGACATGGACTTGAAATTTTCATGGAGTATTATAATGTAATTAATTAACCATGTGCCAAAAATCAGCTTATTTAGTTGACTTATAGAACTTAACATCCTTTTCAGGCAAAAAGGGAACAAAACCCTACCATGAATGTGAAATACTCCATATTAGGTACAAACTAGGTGGAATAGGCTTTTAATATTAAAGAAGAGAGTTGTTTAAACTTGTTTCCCTCATATCTCTGTACCTTCTGAGTGGATCTGGCTGAAATTTTGATATGGTCTTTGCCTAAACAGTATATAATCACATGCCAAATTTCAGAGTGATCCTTGCACTCTTTACATTTTGGCAATTTCCAGTGCTTCTGGTACCTATTGTCCAGTTCACTCCCTTAAAGTAGGTATATTGGGCTGATGTTTTGCACATAATTAGTACATTGTGTCCTTATTCTCTGTGCAAATTTTCAAGTCCCAGCTATTTTCCTTGGGGAGGAAATGAATTTTTAATGTCCAGACTTGTTTCCTTCATATCTCCATAACCTATGCATGAATTTGGCTGAAATTTTGATATGATTTGCGTTTAGGTAATCTCTAATCATATGCCAAATTTCAGAGCGATCCGCCCAGCGCTTATTTCTCGGCAAGTTCCAGTGGTTCCGGTGATGTTTTTACTGCTCTCATTGTTTCAGGCACTAATCATTGGCCCTGGGCCTGATTTTTTCACTCTATTGGTGTCCCTAGAGGCCCATCCATCTATCCCAGGCACCTCCCCCTGGTCCTGGGCCCCCATTGGGCTGGATGCCTAAATGTTTTTTGGATGCACTTCATCCAATTTCTGCATTTAGGCATTTTTTAAAATAGGAAATACTGTATAATGTAATGGGATATTATCTAATGCACCCATCCCCATTGGGCTATGTGATTACCGCATTTAGGCATTTTTATTATACAGTATATCTGGTGTATATATTAATTATTAATTTTGTTGACTGAGATTTTGCAAAGTGCCCATAAATGAGGCACTTGACATTGCTTGATGTCAAAATATTGTCAAATTGTAATTGCCGGTTGTCAAATTCAGCTTTTTGATCATCACTTGACATCAAACTTGATTTCAGCCATACAGCAGAATCAGAATTAGTTAGTAAAAAATCCCAAGCAGGACAAAAAGAGTGGCTTTGGCCACTCTTTTTGAACAAATGTATCTAAAAAATATAGGGACTCACTTTATCACCACACCCCAGTGGTTCTAGGGTGTGGTGGTGTGTCTGGGCTTGTCAGTGTTGTGCTATTAGAATGTTGTGAGGTCTGGCAACTTCTGGATTGACTCAATGCCAGCAATTTCCTGGGCTGAAGCAACCACAAAAGGAAACAACACAGCCTAGTTAGAGTAGATATAATGTAGTGTACTAATTATGGGCCAAAAATTATCTCAATCTATCTACTTCAGGGCAGTGAACTGAACAATGGATACCAGAAGCATGGGAAATTGCTGAAGAATAAGCACTAGGCAGATCATTCTGAAACTTATCATGTGATTATATGCTGTTTAATCAAAAAATATATTCAATTTCCAGCCAGGTCTCTTCAGTACTTATGGAGCTATGAGGCAAATAGACTTAAACATTAATCCCCTTACAAGCAAGACATGGACTTGAAATTTTTCATGGAGTATTATAATGTAATTAATTAACCATGTGCCAAAAATCAGCTTATTTAGTTGACTTATAGAACTTAACATCCTTTTCAGGCAAAAAGGGAACAAAACCCTACCATGAATGTGAAATACTCCATATTAGGTACAAACTAGGTGGAATAGGCTTTTAATATTACTGTACTGAGTATATCCGAAAATAGAAGGAATTGGATGTGTGGAAGTGGCTGAAGTTGAGGGGGAGGGGGAGAAAGATCAAAAGTGAATTACATAAGATGTAGAACAGAGATGGCTCTTATATCATGCCACTAGTCTAATGCATATGTGGGGAGTACACATGAAAAATATCAGCCTAACTGGACTCCATTTAGACACTGTTCTACAGAACTCCCCCTAAATGGCAATTTCCTCCCCAGAGCCTTCCATTCATGCAATTGTCCTGAAAATTCACACTTAGGTCATCCAAATACATTTATATCATCCCTCAATATTTCAGATTTATAACTCCAGTGTCAGAGTTTCCATAATATTTTCAAGTTTCACTGAGATACACCCTCCAGTTTGTATTTGGATGACCTAAGTGTGAATTTTCAGGACAATTGCATGAATGGAAGGCTCTGGGGAGGAAATTGCCATTTAGGGGGGAGTTCTGTAGAACAGTGTCTAAATGGAGTCCAGTTAGGCTGATATTTTTCATGTGTACTCCCCACATATGCATTAGACTAGTGGCATGATATAAGAGCCATCTCTGTTCTACATCTTATGTAATTCACTTTTGATCTTTCTCCCCCTCCCCCTCAACTTCAGCCACTTCCACACATCCAATTCCTTCTATTTTCGGATATACTCAGTAACAGGTAATGATG
>MU129204.1:10913-21286 GCA_014904985.1 Hydnum rufescens UP504
GGCATCTATCGCTTGCTAGCCTGCCAGATCAACCCGAAAGTATTCCGCCCGGATCTTGCTCGTTCTCTTAAACCACCTCTCCTTTGGTCTTTCGGAATTGGCCGCGATGGAGAAGGCCTCTCAAGGCAAATGAGGAGGCCTTGGGCATCTATCGCTTGCTAGCTGCAGATCAACCCGAAGTATTCCGCCCGGATCTTGCTCGTTCTCTTAACCACCTCTCCTTGATCTTTCGGAATTTGGCCGGGTTATATTATGAACCA
Source organism: Hydnum rufescens UP504 (assembly GCA_014904985.1). Taxonomy (NCBI): domain Eukaryota; kingdom Fungi; phylum Basidiomycota; class Agaricomycetes; order Cantharellales; family Hydnaceae; genus Hydnum; species Hydnum rufescens. Next base: position 11,174 of record MU129204.1, read on the forward strand.
GCAATTGAGGCTTGATTTTTTTGATCTCGCTTGCTGAGCGTGCTACGGTCACCTGAAGATTGCCCCGGCGGCTTGTTCTCTTGACAACCTCTCCATAAGCTTTCGAAAGTAGGCCGACATGAAGGACGCCCCAAAGGCAAGATGAGCAGGCCTTGGCTCTATCACTTGCTAGCTGCAAATCAACCCGAAGTATTCGGTCCGTCTTGCTCGTTATCTTAACCACCTCTCCTTTGGCTTTTGGAATTTGGCCGCGCAAGAAGAGGCCCTCAAGGCAACTGAGGAGGCCTTGGCATATATCGCTTGCTAGCGGCAGATCACCCAAAGTATTCTGCCCGGATCTTGCTCGTTCTCTTAACCCCCTCTCCCTTGATCTTTCGGAATTTGGCCGTGATGAAGAGGCCCTCAAGGCAAATGAGGAGGCCTTGGGCATCTATCGCTTGCTAGCTTGCAGATCAACCCGAAGTATTCGCCCGGATCTTTCTCGTTCTCTTTAACCACCTCTCCTTTGGTCTTTTCGGATAAATCATTCTTCTTTCCCCCATCGATTCTCTCCTATCGCGGATTTCCATTCTTACATTATTCGATGTGCAGCCCCTTGCATCACCTACTCAAATAGACAAGGACCTCGTGGCGGTCGTGGGTGAAGTCCAACTGGGGTTGAATTCATATCTGGAGGTGGGATCAGACAATTCGGATATGGAATGAGGTGGATGGAAGGGGTAACGGAGCCTATCATACAAAACGCATGCAGCGGTAAGACTCCACAAATGTTCCTGTGACTTTTCCTGATCGTTCCTGCTTTCGTATCTAGTGATTCTCAACGATATACACTGGGGACGCACGATTCGTTCTTATTATCAAAGGTCGCTAACGTGGCCGCAAGAAGAACATAGAGTTAAACTGCGGGGAATGGACATATAATCCGGAAGTTAGCAAGATCGAACGGTATGTTTGAACCTGCGACCCTGTGCTGGATTCATCTTGTTCATTTCACACGTCGACATCTGCCGAAATCGATTTATAACGCAGCTAAAACTTAAGCCGACGATGCTGGATGCGCAAAGAGTCAAGGAAGAGCGGCGGCAGAAACATTCGAGAGCGGGAGAAACAAAGCCAAGGCGGAGCGGCGTAAGGTCGTTGGGGCCGAGCAATCGTGATTCCAATTTTCTCTTTGTGACCTACAAGGGGAAATATCATTAATTCTCTGAGGCGACGCGATTTCCTGAACATGTGGATGACCGCAGCTCTGGAAACTGAACGATTATCGATGGTTCAATGTCTTCTCATCCCTTGTCATCAGAACGATATAATAAGGCGTGATTATTGGGGGTCCTTCTAGTTAGTGTGAACATCATGCACTGCCCAGGACGCAAGATGCATCCGCGTTGTTATTCGCTCGTGGCCAACAAGTCAGAAGAAGGACAAATCCTTATTGCAACCAGCCCCATCCTTGAAGAAAGCCAACTGCAATGACTTGAAACCAAGTTGAGGGGAGATGGATAGATGGCCAATGGCGCACCCAATGAGAAACACTAAATGCTGGAGGGCTCGTGGCTTCCCCGTAGCTTAGCTTTATGTGACGCAAATCCCCATCAATACAAACCAATCCTCGAGTCCACCTCATCCCATTCATCCGCCCCAGATCCAACGCAAGCCTTACATACGTTCGCCGACATCTCCGTAAATACAGGTGGGTGCCTAATTAGGATCATTTTACATCACGGGCGATTTGGACCTAGTGTCGGGCTTGAGATCGCCAGTGTACACCCAACCGAATTCGATGTACATCATCCCAACGCATGCATCCCCTTTCCTTCCCGCTCCTTTCGCCTCGTCGATGATGTTGGTAGTACCCAATCCTCGTCCCTGGTTGGATAGACGCCTCCCGCAAGAAACTAGGCATCCCTGTATCGTCCAAGTCTAACAAAGTTTGCACCTGTGCATCGGCTGCCACCACGTCCGGAACGGAATATGCGTCGTACATTGCGCTGGCCAGTACTCCACGTGCCCGATTTGCTGCCCAACCTGAGGTGTAGACACTTCGGAAAAGCCCACCAGATACGCCGTACACTCTCCCAGAGACATTTCGCGCGTGGGCGATGGATGGTTCGTACGATCTGTCCGTAATCCTGCTCGTGTGAAGAGCGAGGTCGTGACGGAATGAGGAGACACAAAATAGTCCGATCGGTGTCCCAACGACGTGACGATCGGCACCGTGCCTTGTGTCTCGCTCTCGCCTATCCTCCGTGCTCGATCACGCTCACCCAGCGTATTGATATCATGCACAATGGCACCATCGGGGGACGAAGAACATCACGGTGATCGGGGAAATTGAATAGAAATCGTCTTGGTGTAGCTTGAGGTGGATCTTCGGCGAGAATTCGGGATTGTTGAATTGGCAAGGAGGGAGGATAGGATGAGGTCCATCGGGGCCACAGGTGAATTCAGCAGTTCGTGAAGCTCTGTCGCTGTGATGGAAATTTGGGACGACCCACGTCTTGAGACGACATCTACATGCCGAATCGACGAAGAGTTGAGCTAGTCTATAATTTCCACACATATATCAAGAGGCGATCGGTTGGCTAGTAAGAGTCATGCAATGTCGAGAAAGACGTTGCCATGAGCAATTAAAGTGACATGTCGGGTGTTTTAAAAGTGACGACGAAGAGCTCGGTGCCATCTTCCGTAGTCCACTTGCTGTGGCCATTAATGTGATCAAGAACACCGACGAGACGAGCTCCTCTTGAAATCTCACCGTTGAGTCAATGAGATAGTTCTCATTGAAATTTTTCTGCGCGAATGCAAGTCAAGATGTGCGAACAGTTGGCCGGAAATGACGCTGATAGAGAACAGAGCAAGTTTTAGAAAGATCTTTCTTGAGCTTTGGATAATTTACACGGTTAGAGGAGTATAGTTGGGATTGGATAAGAGCGCACGATTTCAATTGGGCACAGGTCTCTTCGGGGAGATCAAGATGACTCCTCGTTCCCTCCAAAAGCATCTTTTCGACAAGACAGATGTCTTCAGAAGTGAGTCTCTGACCTGAACTATCCATGAGGGCCTTGGCATCTTTCAGGGCGTCGCGCGGGCCACATTCTGAAAAATGGCTGGAGAGAGGTTGATGAGGGAGCAAGGGGAAAGCTGTGGGAAAACGCCATTCAATTCCCTGCTAGATCCGAGGGACAACTACAGAGTTCTCATGGGTGAACCGAGTAGAAGATTCAGGAGTATCGAGACGCGTCTGGGACGGAAATTGCCCAACACGCCCACGTCCTACCGATTCCAGCCGCTTGCTCCAAGAAACCTACCCTAGGTTTTCCGTATCCAAATTTCCAAGTCCCTTGTTTCTGCTTCCAATCTCAATTCTAGCCACCCTCAGTTTCGCCAGACAAACTTCCATGCCGCGTCGTCCAGATCTCTCTTACTGTCACTTACAGAACTCCTAGGATAGCGTCCTGTGACAACTTGTTCGACATTTTCGAAGACTTTCAGTCCTACTTCCGTGGGGTGGCTCTTTTAAGAACCCTGCTCCCATCACCGCGATCGTCCTGCACACACGATCTATTCGCACTTTCGACTCCTACACATCACTTACTGGCAGACCACCGCTATATACCGCTCAGGAAACAAGGACATGCATCACCAAATCTCTGACAGGCCTTTCGAGGAGAAAGGGAATCAAAAGCTATTGAAACGCACTCAGTTTTCCGTGGTCATATTCGGCGATTTGTGGCAAAAAGATCCACTAACAAGATGGCTGGTGATACTCACTGGAGAACGGTATTGCGGAATGGGAAAATGGCAATGCTGGGGGCCCCGATGAGCAATCATTTTTTTCTAGAGAACAGAACATTTGTTGGCGGCGGTGAAGTCCACAATATGACTTTCCATGCATGAGTTTGGAACTCCATTACAGATATACATATATAGAAACAAAATTGTCTCAGTTGATCGGAAGCTTGAGAACAGCCTCAAGTTTCTCGGGACGAGCACTCAAATGGCAACCGTCTACGTTGCCGGGAAGTATTGGTCGACAGAGCCGGGTGTTGTTGATCACGCACGAAAACTGGGCTTTGGGATTGTGGAGGAAAATGGGACTGACCTCGAGGTCAAAGATCCAGTTGGGGGGCTTCGAGTTGGGCACAATAATGGCAAGAAAGTTGTGGTGGAAAGCAAGAAACGGGGGCGACCACGGAAACCGAAGCAGTGAAGAAGTGCCTTATACATATAGATGTTGGTGACTTATAGCTATTTTCTTGTTATTTCTTGTTATTTCTCCAATATAAATTGCACTTGGAATGGTTCCCCATACATGTTGTCTGCCGTATTGAGATTATACATAATGGTACAACAGGAAGACAAGGAAGATTGTGGTATGTCATCGGAGAAATCGAATGGGAAACGTCTTCGGTGTACTTCGAGGTGAATCTTTAGGACCTTCGGAAAGAAGGGCGAGAATTCGGGAGTCTTGGCGTGATGGTCCTGGCGAGGAAAGATCTGGGAAGAGATGGGGTCGATCGAGGCCGCAGGTAAATTAAGCAGTTCGCAAAGCCCCTTGGCTTTAAAGGAAACTTGGGACGGCCCATGTCTTGAGACGATATCAATATGCCGAATGGACGAGGACTTAAGTCGGTCTATAACTTCCACAGGTATATCAAGGGGCGATGGCTTGTCAGCGTCGGATAGTAAGAGTCGTGCAACGTCGAGAGAGGTGTTGGCATCACCAACTAAAGTGATGTATGTAGTGGTAGATAGTGGCGGTGGCGGTGGACTACGTGGGTGGCCGGTGTCCCAATGCTCTTCAAGAACGCACCCGAACTATGCCCTTCCAAGGAATGACACTGAGCTGGGGTGAATACTTGGCTGTCGATTTTAGGAGATCATCACCTTGATGGACTCCATCTCCTTGTGGTACCCCCTGGAAGCAGTTCTCCGTCGCATAGCACTGGCCCAAAAGAACGACGATAAGAAAGACCCGAGTACCCCACAAAAGTTTAGGTCCTCTCACCTGGTCGAAAGTTCATTGGATCGTTGGAGGACACCGTATGGCATATGTATATGCCGCGCGGAGAAGACCTAAGAGGGAATGAGTTATTCTCTCTTCGGGTATATCAGACAGCATCCACAACTAGACAATCGAGACAAACCTGAGATAAAGGCAACCATAAAACCGATCATGCCTATGGGCGCATCACCTGATGGGCCACAGTAAAGCACGAATTGCTCAAGAGACCGGACAAGGTGATTCTTTGGTTATAGCCGTCCTAAGAACGATCCCGAATTCAAAACCAACTGCGCCTCCAGGATATGCCCAAAATGCCTGGCCAGGTTGACGCTGTCGCCTTCTTGGGAAGAGTATAGCTTCCCTCATAAATCGCACCAAGCATTTGTCATAACTCCACTTTGACCTAAACAAAAGAACCGTCCTTGAGATTGTCGATTTTCTGTTTTGCCTGTCAAGGTTCACGATCGAAGACCGTATGTAGGTGAAATTTCTCTGCTGGTTGGTAGTGGGTGATCCTCTCGCTACCAGGCGAAGGCCGAGTATATGCGTATCGTCGCTAGGAGAGGAGAAAATGAAGATCTAATTGGTTAAGAGGAGAAGGTCCAGAGGAAATAAGAGGAGGTAAATCAGCAATCAACCTTTGGTATCAGAAGACGGAAAGTCCGATATTGGACTATTGTGTAGGCCATTACAATGATTTTGGTGAGTTTCTCAGCCAAAGCTCAAGCAACCAGTTGGCATGGGCGTGAGAACAAATACAGACCAAAACTACCTCAAGGAGCCATAGCAGCCACGAATTAATCGACCACCTATTACAAGCTTTCGAAATCATCAGCGGCCGTCTACTAGGAAAATGCCGCTCCCGATCTCTGATGCTAATGTTTTCCGATATTTACGGATCGTGGGGTGGCCAATGTCAGCGTCCTGGTGGGTAGGATACGTAGTGAGTCGCTTCACGTGTTCCCTGTCGACCGCCAGTGGAGCCCTCCCCAATAAATTCCTCTACTGATCCAAGATTACTGCGAATTGCCGAGAAGATCGCCACGATCAAAACGCCAAGCTCGTTCGGGACGGTTAGGCGGTACTGGCGGGTTTTGACCAGTGATAGCATGCAGGACAAGAGTAAATGAGTCCGATGTAGTGGATTAAATGGGGGTGGAGAGATGTGAGGGGCCGCCGGGCGGCTGCGGGTGCGCGGCGATCCGTTTGTCTTGAGCGACGGTAGGGACATTACGTCGCATTGACCCGCCGCTAGCGCGTTGGGATCATGGAAGGAGCGTTGTAAGGGAATTCGATAATTCAGATTGATGACGTTCGCGCGCATCAGATGTACGAATGGTTTAAGAGGGAGAACGGTTGGAAGTTGGGGGTCTTCATGGCGCGGTGGGCACTTGCGATGAGGAGGGCAAACTTCTGGCTCCCTGAAGCCGAGCGGAGTAGTTCGAGAGGATCACAAAATCGAATCTGGACGTTCATTTAGGCTCCTAATTCGTTCGCATATCACGACGAAGCCGTAATCCCAGTCGTGGTGCACCTCAATCAGTGGAAACGGTTCTATTTTGGATCTTTTGTGACAAAAAGTACCTGTATGAGGCTGGGGTGCTTAACCGCAGTCTGACGCTCATTAATGTGTAAGGGTTCGACCATTAGGTAGCTGCCTAAAGGTTGAGATCTACAGTCGAATGGCAACTTGTTACCTAGGTTCCTCAAGATTCCATTGATTATTGTATGGGGGTCCTGAGTCGTGACTTCTGTGGAAGACCCGCTTCTGCTCGCACCGAGACTGCTGGCTGGTAGCGAGACGAGAGCAGAAATATTTGCGAGGAGAATCTCTCTGGCTACCTGATCAATGGGGGTGTGAGTATATGCGATCAGCTAGAGCATGAATTATCGGATAGGCACAGCAGCTGTGGACCACGACGATTAAGTCGAGCGGTATGTGGATAACCACACAAGCCACGCGCGCCTGCTCCTCCGCACATAGCCAATAGGGGGGAACCGGGAACTCCGTCGCATTCCAGATCGGATAGATCCGAAGCTCACAAAGAGACGTGTATTGACTATATGGCTCGACGAGATGGAGTCAGAGGGGCATGGGCGAGTACAGTATTCGACGCTTGAAGAGTGGAAGCAATAGGGGGAATAATCGATGAACTTGAGAAATGGGCGCAGCACCCAGGGGTCAGAAAACGGGTAGATGAGCCCTTCGGTCCACGAGGAGTCGAGGGATTGGAGTGTGCCCTCAAGGTTGCGAAAAAGGAAAATCGCTAGTACAGGCGCCTGGTGTACATGTCAGGACATATTAGTGAAATGGACTGGCGATTACGGAGGGGACGCTGCTACTAAGGACAACTTCAATCTTTTAATTATGCTGGAGATTCAGGCCAAGTTCCATCATTACATGTCGGTGCCGGCCCAACTCTTTGCACCGCTTCGTATCGCTCCCGTTTCAACAGAGAGTGTCTTCCTCACGCAGACGCCTCTTCGCAGTCTGCCTAGCCTCATCTTGAATCGCACCCTTGTACATTGCTTTGTACTTGTTCAGTGAACTTGCAGTATGGAAGTCGGGAAGTCGGGAGAAGCCTCGCATCTCTGCAGATTGATTGGCGTGGATGGCCCATACTATGAACGACGGAAGGCGATGGCTACGGCAAGTGTCGCCTTTGCCCAGTAGGTCATAGACAAGTGGGCTGGCGAGCGGGTTATTTGCCACGTGCTCATCGCGGAACAACGGTGCGTTCCGTTCCTGCTCGCTTTCTGCACAACTCCCATCTCTTGGCGTTTGGTCGTTGGTGGCAGAACAATCGCCGGACCTCCGCTCAGGTCTTTACTATGTATATGCCTGCGGAGAAGAACTAAGATGGAGGGGATATTTCGGTAACAGCACTTCACAACAGGACGACGCGACAAACCTGAGAGTAAAGGCACACAATATCCAGCATCGTACTCTGGAGTAGTTATACCGGGTGCAGAAGCACGATTCCTCGGAACGGAAGGTGACTTAATAACCGAAGAATGCGATTTAAACCACTGCCCTCCCACGATACGCCCAAAACAGCTGGCCCAGGGTTGACCTTGTCGCCTGTCTTGGTAGAGATATAGCTTCCTCAATTTGCTATATCCACTTGGCCTAAAAAACCCTCTTGAGGTGACGTTTTCTGTTTTGTGGTCACGACGAAGCGACGAGCCATTAAATTTCTCGGTATGGACTTTGAAGGCGAAAGGGCCAAAGAAGAGTTGTCGCCAAAGAAAAAGACCAATGTTAACGCAACGAGAAATAAGTAATCAGCCAATCAACTTGCCAAGATACTACGTAGATAACGAATACAGCCGATGGGCAGAGAGCTGTTTTAGATGGGTGTGAACCGGGCACGCATTACATATTTGTGTAATTCTCCGAAGGCCAAAGCAAGGACGGATTCGGACTAGCCATACAGACATAGCGAGGAGGGCAGTGTTTGGAAATCCTGTCATACAATCTCTATACACCCGTAAGAATAATAAATAGACGGCCCCTTCCCGTTCCGAGGAATCGTGCTTCTGCAGCCCAGGTTGGCCCATCTCTGAGCATAGTACTCTCTCTCACAGTGTTTAGCGAGTTAGTGGGGTATGCGTCAGTGTCCGCTATGGGGTGGAGTGGACCTCGATCAGACTGCTACAGATGTTTGTCGGGCCTCGTGTCCTGTGAGAAGTGCTGTTACCGATATCCTACGCATCATAACGCTCTCCTCCGGACATCTTAATAGTGGACATTGCCCGGCAGGGCTCAAGCTCCTTCTGGGATTGGGGTATCATTGGACGGATATACCATACGGATACGCTTTGCTGAATGAGGGGTCACATTGACCATTCCACGGTGAGAGGATCTAGAGCGTTTGGTGTCGGGATGAATAGTCGGTTAGGTGCGTGAGCGGGTATATCTTTGGGGAGCCCCGGGCTCCCTGTCCAGCAGATCCCACGGCCCGCCGGGGTGCCGGTTATGTGCGCGACGGGGACTGCGTTTTGCACCCTGTGGCCGAAGGCCGCGAACGGGATCGGTAGTCACATCCTCCTGAAGCGGCACCGATCTGCAGGCCGATCGACAGCCAGATATCCCCAAGTGCAACAAAAGGAAAGTGGTCATTCCTGTGAGGCGGTTTGAATTGGGGCATAATTATGGTTCGGGAATGTTGTTCTGTGAGTATACTTGGGGTGCCCGCCACCGCTACGTGGATGAGCGCCGCTGCAGCTGTGCATCAAGTGAAAGCTGCACGAACCGTTGGGAACAGTTTAGGAGTCACTTTTAGTTGTGATGCCAACAACCTCCCTCGACGTTGCACGACTTTACTATCCGACGCTGAGGCATCTATGTCCATGTCGCCCCGGGTGTGGATGGCATAGGACGGTGTTAGTAGGGGTGAGGTCAGACATCTATGGATGTCCTCTCTGAGTGCCGAATTACGTATACGCTGTGTCGGGAGAATTGGGATCATAAATAACGTCTGCCAGAAGATCTCACTGCTGCGCAGATTTCAATTAGAAGGCTGGCGAATGTTGTGGCGGAGGGAGCGTTCAAGCCGGCCTTGTCGCTGCCGTTGCTTATTATTTCATGAATGACACGCATAGTTCGCACTTGGTGGAAACATGTTCTGTCTGCTTCAACCTCGATCCCTGTCCTTAAGGGGCCATTGAGAGTAGGTCCAAACCCTCTTTATGAACATGTATGAATGGTGACCCCGAGGTCACTCGATGCTTTCGGAAATAGATCATCTCCTTTCTAGGGACCAACGCGCTGTTGTGTGATAGACAATGTTCTGTATTAAAAGTGGAACTGGGCATCACCATGGACTGTGGACGAGACAGACAGTACATGACAGTACGAGCCAGATATCAGGAGTGCTGAATGTTGAGCGAGATTCCGTTCAGACGCAGAACTGGTGGAGAAGGAGGACGGCAGAAATGAATGAGAGACGCCATGGACCCTCGAGAGTCACGAGAGAGGGAATCCAGCAAGCCTTCGTTGGGTGAGGCGATAATCTTGCAGTCAGACTCAGGAGCCTAGGCCAGAAGCGCATTCAGTGTTCAGTACCGTTTGGGACGGGATTCTCTCTTTTTTTTTTGTGTGTGTG
>MU129204.1:21311-36007 GCA_014904985.1 Hydnum rufescens UP504
GGTGTAGGAGGATTCGATTAATTCGGATTGATGGCGTTCGCGCGCATCAGATGGCGAATGAGTTAGAGGGAGAACCGTTGGAAGTTGGGGTCTTCAAGCGCGGTGGGCATGGACGATGAGGAGGGTAAACTTCTGGCTCTCTGAAGCCGAGCGAGTTCGAGAGGATCACAAATCATCTGACGATTCCATTAGGCTCCTTGATTCTTTCCACATACCATTGACGAAGCCGTAATCTACGTGGTCGCCTCAGTGGTAATGCTCTATTTTGGATCTTATTGTGACAAAAGCACCTGTATGAGGCTGGGGTGCTAACCGCAGTTCTGATGGCTCAGTATGTGGGTTTCGACCATTGGAAGGCTGCCAAGGTGATCTAGTCGAAGGCAACTTGCTACCTAGTATATTGTTGGGAGTCTGAGGAGATTCTGTGAGCCCCTTCTCACGAGACTGCTGTGCTGGCAGCGAGACAGAGCCAGAAGAGGGGGGAGTATAGCGATCGCAGGCAAATATGGGGCACAACACTTGCTGGCACCACCGAGATATCAGCGGAAGTGACCACGGCCAGGAGAACTGCTCTCGCATAGCCAATAGGGGGGAACCGGGAACTCCGTCGCATTCCAGATGGGATAGATTCGAAGCTAACAAAGAGACCGATATTGACTATATGGTTCGACCAGATAGAGCCAGAGGGCATGGGCGAGTACAGTATTCGACGCTTGAAGAGACTCAGTGGAGGCAATAGGGGAATAATCAATGAACTTGAGAAATGGACGCGGTACCCAGGGGTCAGAAAACGGGTAGATATATAATTGAGCCCTTCGGTCGACGAGGAGACGTGAATGCATTCGAAGGATCGGAGTGTGCCCTCGGAGTTCGCGAAAAACGAAAATCGCTAATCCAGGCGCCTGATGTACATGGCAGGAAATAGTACGTAAAATGGGCCCGGGATTACAGAGGAGAGCGAAAATTTCAATGCACTGATTATGCTGCTGGAGATTCAGGCCAAGTTCCATCATTACATGTCATGCAGCTGGCCCAACCCTTTGCACCGCTTCGTATCGCTCCCGTTCCAACAGAGAGTGTCTTCCTTATGCTGACACCTCTTCGCAGCCTGCCTAGCTTCATCTCGAATAACGCCCTTGTACATGTTTAGTGAACTTGCGGCATGGAAATCGGGAAGTCGGGAGAAGCCTCGCATCTCTCTCTGCAGATTGGTTGGAATGCACGGCCCATACGGTGAAGGACGAGAAGGCGATGGCTGCGGCAAGTGTCGCCTTTGCCCCTGTAGGACATGGACAAAAGTGGGCTGCCACGTGCTCACGGCGGAACGACCTGATACATTCCGTTCTGATGGCACCCGAATAATCGCCCGACCTCCGCTCAGGTCTTTTTCGTCCGCTCAACTGCGTCTTTGAGGTTTTTTGTTCTTGTTCCTATCCCTGAGGGTGTCTGGCGATTCAACAGATAGTGACTTGATCAGACCCCTCCCAGTAGAGTATCTAACCCCCTTTTCTGGAACACTGGCGTCGTTCCTCTTCGAGCTCTGGCATCGCCATTCGGCCATGGAATATCGTGACAATGCCCGGCCCGCACGATCTCGGGCGACAGGGCCGTATGGTCCCCATATACAGTAACTGCTTGGTCGACAGAACACACCTTATGGAAGTCCTTTGCATCGTCTACTAACGTGCGGTATGGTGCTCGATAATTGTGGTGGGTGAAGGCTGGCGAATGTTGTAGCGGGGGAAACATTCAAGCCGGCCTTGTCGCTGCCGTTGCTTGACATGTAAAGTATCAATTATTACATGAATGACAGTACGTTTCCTAAATCGGCGAGAAGGGGGACGGCAGAAAGGAATGAAAGACGCCATGCACTGTCGAGAGTCGCGAGGGAGGAATCCAGGAAACCTCTGTTAGGGTGAGGGAGTCAAAAATTCCAGAGCGCGTAGGCTAGAAGGGCATTGAGTATTGGGTACGTGATGTACTGCAATGGAGATGCCTGCAGCGGAACACGGTACAAATAAGGCCAATACTGGCAGAAGCCACGGTACCAGCTGAGTTCCTGGGAACTCTCTCCTGCGTGGTCACCGCTCATCGAATATGTGTGGCAGTGATCCCCAAACACGTGATCGTGACGAGTTGGCCTCGGGGTCGGAGACTCAACTCAAGCGCCAGAATAAGGTCCAGGACCTCGAAGAGAGGTAGTGAAGGGTTCAAGACGAAACTCTCAAACCTTTTACAAGCGCTCAAAAGTTTCCGTCTACGTGCAGTCTTATTCCCCATGATGGATTTGGGCTTGTACGACCTTTTCTACCCAGTTGCCAGTGTCAAATCACTCATGTTGCTGGCTAATCTGCGTTTCACTCGGTTCCTGCAAATTCTCTTGGGCGAGCACTACAGTAATTATTTCCAGCTGACGGATCCTCAAAGAATTTGAATGTGCTGAATAGAGTAGGGCTTCCTTCACACCGCCTTGCGGCGGCCCCTCCCTCTCTCCAGCACACAACAGCCCATGCCCTCCAGAGGACTCTCCCCACCGAGAGGACGTAGCGTCCAATCATCATTACCCCCATCGAACGATTCCCCTCCTAACGGTGCATCCACCTCCACCCTTCGACCTGCTACCGCAACTGCGCCGCAGTCAGGATACCCAGATTACATCGCCGGCGGAGGATTGGATGCTGCTCTCGTTATGTCTTGCATGATCCGTGACATGCCGGGTCTTCCACCCACGCTTTCTGGCCCCCTCTCTCAAGTTTTCCATGTCCTAGCGGTGGTCATCGAGGCAGTTAAAGTCATGGGCGATGGAAGAGATAGGTGCACACAGCTCATGGTTCGGGTCACAAGGTTTCTCGAGACCTTGGTGGACGGGTTGAAGGGGAAGAACATCGACGATATGAGAATCGCCTCAAGTTTACATATTTTAAGACAGTAAGGTTTCCAATTTCCTTGCACAATCTCTACAGTGAAATATATCTCTTACTGGTATAGTAACTTGATCGCAATCCTCGCTGACGCAACACGATGGTCCTATTTGAATCCTGCGAAGCAGTATCTCCAGCGGGATAAATCATGAATGCGATATCGATACATGAAGAGAATCTGACGGATTGTTTGCACACATTCCAAGTGAGGGTGTTTTGAATACACACATTCTCACTTCATGCAAGCGAGCTGATGTTATCGTAAAGATCGTGACATTGATGACAGTATCCAGCCCTCCAGATAGAATAGAGAGGTTTGGGTTTCCGGGCCCACCTGTCTCTGCAAGACCGCTGGCAGCGTGTGAAAATACTCTCGTGAGTGATTTGTGGCGGCCGACAGCTGTTGTATTGGATGGTGACAGAGCCCATCTTTAGGGATCGATTGTTGCAGCGGGACTGCACGACATCTTCGAACGTCCAGCGGGTCATGCAGTGTTTGAGCAGATCGGGGTGGCTGTGCAAGGACGACTGGAGATGGGGTTACGGGTAACGTCGACACCAGTGCACTCAAGGTAATTGCCATCCTTGGTTCGATATACGAATCAGAAATTGATGGGTATGTCTGGACTGCGAACTGCCCATGATCGCCACGTTTCATATTTCACAAGCCAGATGGGCGCAACTTTGCAGAGATCGGACGATGAAGATGAATTCAACCAAGACTTAGATAGACTCTGCCGGGTGGGAGATGAACTTGACTGGGAGAACCAAAGGATGCTGAAACTGTATGAGGCAAGAGGGACCTCGATCTAGTGGATTACCGAGTCTCTTCTGACCACACATTCATTCCAGAACGAGACATTAGCGCTTCAAAATCTGGGATCAGTCCTTGTAGTGACGTTGGTAGTAAACTCCCCAAACTTAGCGGAACTGCAAGTATTCTTACCCAAGAGACCGGGTGGTGCGCGTTCTGACAATAGCGCGCTATTTCCAGCTTGCAGGAGAATCTCGAGCATCTAAGAGTTGAAGGCGATAAATGGGTTCAGTTCGATTTGGTGGATACCATTGTCCATGCAAACATGATGTTCGAGACTATCGATTCCGTGAAACGTTGTCTTCAAGACGATGGCCTCCCCAGGCAGGAAATTTACCCCGACATTATCCCGCCAAGCGACCTCCCCTACCTTCCCTCCATGTTGAGAGTCATCGAGAATGACGTGGCCTTGAGAACAAAGGCGATACATCTGCGGGGCAACATGCTATCTTATTCATCGATCTCTTATTGCAACTTGCAAAACCAAAGGCGGCGGATGAAAAACACAAAATTTTGCATCAAAAAGTATTTGGGCGATTACTCCTCCAATTCCTGCCGGTTTGGCTTGCTATCAAGTGAGACGGACTCGCCTTGATCGTCCGCAAGTGCTTGTGCCCTTTGCATAATAAAATTCAAAGATTTGAGATTTGAGGTTTTCCCAAATTTTATTTCCTTCATAGCTCTTGAACTGCTGTGAATTGAGGAAAATAAACTATATCCCCTGAGAACTGCTATGTCCCTCTAGGTGTTCCAAAAAAAAATCAGGGCAATTGGAGCAAATTTCAGAATTTTGATGGTGTACCATTCGGCACGGAATTTAGGACCATAGCATGGCCAGTGAAGCCATAAAACTTCCTGTACACTGAACCTATCACTCTTACATCACTCTGGATGTAATTCCTGGATGATCTTTGCCTGACAGCTCAGTGAGACATCCAAAGAGCCCATACCCGCAGAAGGGAAAAATTAATGGCTATCTCAAAGCCAACCAATGCATGTTTCTGCCTAGCCACCAAGCATATATGCATCCTCCAGTTCATGGACTTCATTGTCCATCACAGCATCAACACTAGAAGCCCAAACAAGGCAGATGCTTTGGCTATTTGTGTTGTATCCCTCGGAAACCTACAGCCTCAAATTTTCTCTAACAGTCTTGATTTTTTTTTTCAGGAATCTAGAGTGGCATGGCAGCTCTTGGGGGATATAGTTTATTTTCTCAATTCACAGTAGTTCAAGAGCTATGAAGGAAATAAAATTGGGGAAAACCTCAAATCTCAAATTTTTGAATTTTATTATGCAAAGGGCACAAGCACTTGCGGACGATCAAGGCGAGTCCGTCTCACTTGATAGCAAGCCAAACCGGCAGGAATTGGAGGAGTAATCGCCCAAATACTTTTTGATGCAAAATTTTGTGTTTTTCATCCGCCGCCTTCGGTTTTGCAAGTTGCAATAATGGAGGTACGTATTACGCTCAAAATTCATGTTTTAGATTCAAATTCACTTATGGTTTCCCAGGTTCTTGATAAGTATCCAGACGGTATTGGCCGTGGCGATCTCCTTAAACTCTTACTTAGAGTCGTCGAAGCTTCAAACCAGCTCCCGTCGCAGTTACTGATCACCGGGGTAACTGACATGATATATCAGTATGAAGGAGGAGAAGCGACTATCTTCAAGTGTAGGTATGGAGACAGGGATGTTGCGGCACGCGTCATCCGCATGGAATCCAGGAGTGAAGACGTGGAAACGATAAGATCGGTGCGAGGATCCCTATTGTTGTGCTATATATTTCTAAGATCTTCGAAATTGCAGCTGCAAAAAATACAGCGGGAGATAATCACTCACTGGCAGCTCAAAAATCGCAATATTTTGGAGCTTCTTGGCATCTTCAAGAGTGATCAGCACCCTCTGACCATAATAACACCTTGGATGGAAAATGGTGAAGCATCGAAGTACCTAAAGACTCATCCAGAAAATTTTATCGTAGTCGTACGTTGGTTCCGAGTTCTTCCACTTCACTACTCTCATAGCCGCTGAAATCAGGTGCGTGGCCTATGCGCTGCTATACGATTCCTGCATTGCTGTAAGCCACCAATAGTGCATGGAGACATAAAGCCGGTTGGTGACATTATCTTCCAATATTGACATGTGGCGAACCCTCACTTGTGGGTTTGTATCTCAGTCGAATGTGTTGATAGATGAACATGGTGAAGCGGTGTTGAGCGACTTTGGGTTCACTCGCATCCGACATGAACTGACGCGAACTGGAACTCAATCCACTGGTCTTGGAACGTTGCGATATCTCGCCCCGGAAATTTTCCTCGGCCAGGTTCTGCGAGCCAATGTAACCACCGATATCTATTCATTAGCATTGACCATATGGGCATTGGCATCCTCCAAACTACCATTTACGCACCTACCTCACGGCTTCGTTGTTCTCCGTCGAGTCGAGAGGGGAGAGCGACCTCCAATGCCCACAATGATCGGAACGTTCCATAGCCAGTCCGAAGCCGGGATGCTTATTTGGGTCTTCTGGAGGAAATGTGGCATCAAGACCCAAACAACCGACCGCCTGTGACACTCGTGAAGAAAAAATTGACTCGATCGAGAGGACACGGAGCCATGGGCAAATGTTTGACGAGGGATGAGATGAGACATTGGGGCCATCCCATGTGTTCATGCAGCTTCTTACCGTCGTTTTTAGACTCGTGACCACCCTCAGCTTTACCTTGCACTATGTTAGAAGCATCCTCCAATTGGCACTGATCAAAGTCACCTGTCTTGTATTTCCTAGAGATAATTATCCATGACCTCCCACAGCGTACATATCTATTATGACACCCCACAGCACACAAACGCTGAGCGGCATGATGATGATGAGATCTCTGTTGGTGGAGCGTCCGCGCAATCGAACCTAGACTATAATAGCTTCCAGTGTGAGGCGGAGACGGATTCACCGCCTGCTCGTTTTTCCTCTATCCGCCTACGTGCGCGCCTGAGGTAACTCTCTTTTTGGATTCATTCACGCTCTATCATGACACCCCGTAATACATCTGTCCGCCTACGCGACGCTGAGCTCAAGTATACATCCGCTGCTCTCGGAGGGCGCCAAGGTTGGTTGGTTGGAATTCCCATTCATACACCGCATAGGCACCCATAGGAAGGGGCCAAGGGCAGTTTAAACACGAACACTCAAAATTATTCTCAAGGTCACAAATAAAACCAAGGAGCAATCGAGTAGAAAGCACTGGGAGTCGGCGCAGTGATTGGGGAATATCAAAGGCCCAAGCCACCCCCACGGGATACAATGAAAACGGAATCATAGAACGCCCACCCGATTGAATGTCTACATTAGCCTCAGTATTTCCGCAAGGCATATCTTGGGAGGGGGTCGTGATCAGGATTACTTCTCGTAGGAGGAATACCGATGGGCAGGCCAAGCAACACGCGCAATGGTCAGACTCACAACAGAGAACGTGTAATCCTTCGTGACAGCCTCGGGAATGTACGCCTTGCAAGCGTTGGTATGGATCGCGTGCGGTACGAAGCCGTTCAGGCAATGGGTTGAGGCCGACAGGATACGCTCGCATGCGCATCGAGTCGCACCAAGAAGACGGCCGGTACTGTCGCTGTGGTATTGAAGACATGCAGGTCTCTCAGCTTGGGTGGATCAGGGGCACTGGCCAATAGGGGGGAACCCAACCCCGTCGCGTTCCAGATCGGATGGGTCCGAAGCTAACGAAGTGACCGATATTCCGACCAGATGGGGTATCGGCGAGTACAGTATTCGACGTTTGAGGAGTGGAGGCAATAGGGAGAATAATCGATGAACTTGAGCAATGGACGCGGTGCCCAGGGATCAGGAAACGGGTAGATATAGAATTGAGCCCTTCGGTCGACGAGGGGACGCGAATGGATTCGAAGGATCGGAGTGTGCCCTCAGAGTTCACGAAAAGGGGATCCAGACGCCTGATGTACATGGCAGGAAATAGTAGTAAAATAGACCCGGGATTACAGAGGAGAGCGACAATTTCAATGCATTGATTATGCTGTTGGAGATTCAGGCCAAGTTCCATCATTACATGTCGCAGCTGGCCCAACCCTTTGCACCGCTTCGCATCGCTCCCGTTTCAACAGAGATTGTCGAAGCTCTTCCTCACGCTGACGCCTCTTCGCAGTGTGCCTGGCCTCATCTCAAGTAATGCCCTCGTACATTGCCTTGTACATGTTCAGTGAACTTGCGGCATGGGAGTCAGAAAGTCGGGAGAAGCCTCATATCTCTCTCTGCAGATTGGTTGGAATGCACGGCCCATACAGTGAACGACGAGAAGGCGATGGCTGCGGCAAGTGTCGCCTTTGCCCTGTAGGACATGGACAAAAGTGGGCTGCCACGTGCTCACGGCGGAACAACCCGATACATTCTGTCCTGACGGATCGCTTTCCGTCTGTTGCGACTTGGTGGTTGGCACCCGAACAATCGCCCGACCTCCGCTCAGGTCTTTTTCTTCCGCTTGTCTGCGTCTTCGAGGTTCTTTTTGTTCTTGTTCCTATCCCTGAGGGTGTCTGGCGATTCGACAGGTAGTGACTTGGTCAGATCTCTCCCAGTAGAGTATCTAGCCTCCTTTTCTGGAACACTGGTATGATTCCTCTTCGAGCTCCGGCATCGCCATTCGGCCATGGAATATCGTGACGATACCCGGCCCGCAGGATGTCGGGCGACAGGGCCGTACGGTCCCCATATACAGTAACTGCTTGGTCGACAGAATACACCTTATAGAAGTCCTTCGCATCATCTACTAACGTGCGGTATGGTACGGAACTCCTCGATAATTGCGGCGGGTGAAGGCTAGCAAATGTTGAAGCGGAGGAAACATTCAAGCCGGCCTTGGCGCTAGCGTTGCTTGAAATCTAAAGTATCAATTATCACATGGATGACAGTACGGCATAGTTCACAGTTGATGAAACCATATTTTGTCTGCTTTAACCTCTATTGCTGTCTTTAAGAGGCCATTAAGAGCGGGAGAGAACGCTCTTTATAATTATGAACATGTGTGAATGGTGACCCCGAGACTTTACTAGAACATTGCGAATCGCTCGATGCTCTCGCGAATAGATTATCTGCTTTCTAGAGACCAAGGCATTATTTTGTGATAGACAATGTCCTGTATTAAAAGTGGAAGTGGGCGTCAGGGAAGCCTTCGTTGGGTGGGGCGATAATGTTCCAGTCAAAGACTTCAAGCGCCTGCGCCAGAAAAGCATTGTGTTCAATACGTGACGTACTGGAATGGAGATGCCTGCCGCAGGACACGTACTGTACAAATAGGGCCACTACTGCTAGGAGCCACCGCTCCAGCTGAGTTCCTGGGAACTGTCCTTCGTGGTCAACGAGGGAGCTCAACGAATATGTGTGGCAGTGCGAAAATTAGATCCCTTCACGTGCTCGTGAGGGCATCAAAGCTGTGCCATTAGGGGCAACGAGAACCCTGGCGAGAAGCGGTTCACTCCTCCCTTCTGTATACCCATTCTCAACATCTAACGCCTATGTCAGCAACTTGAACAACCAACGCCTGCTCAAAGACTGGCAACTACGATGGGCGAATGATCCCCCGCAAAACCGGCCCACAGAGTACTCTATTTGCAACGTCAACCCCCGCTTCTGCGTCTTAGCAAACTATTCAAATCACTCTCACGAAAATCGTTCAGTCGACTAGTCCAATGCCGTACGGGACACGCCTTCATAGGCCAATACTATAAATGATTCGTACCAGACGAAAGCGCGACGTGCTGCTGCGGGGAACGTCTCGAAACACGAACCCACATCCTCCAAGACTGTCCCCTGTACGACGACTGGAGACCCCTACTCCTGGACTCCGGAGGCCTAATCTGACCTCTTCGGAACCGACACGGGATCTGAACGCACTTCAAAGTTCATCGACCTCAGTGGAGCGTACGAGAAAAAGTTGACCGAATAGCGATTCCCTGAGACGCAAGACTATGCGCCGACGAAGGCTGCTTCCAATCTCTGTTACGATCCCGTCGATGAAAGTGTGAAGCGGACACCATGTAAATGAGGGCACCGTTTGGTATTGGGTGCGGTGTCTCAGGTCGAAGGGTCTGGAGGCCTGCGGTCATGGGCGTCTTCTCTATTTTCATTTTCTCTTCAGTACAATAGCCCCTCGGGTGCAGCCAGTAGTTGCAGGCTAAATATCGAGATATTGATCATCATTCATCACTCATGTGCCAGAATAAGGTCCAGGACCTCGAAGAGAACAGTTAGTGATGTTCCAGACGAAAACCCTCAAATCTTTCACTGGCACTCACACTTAAAAGTTTCCGTCCAGGTGCAGTCCTATTCCCTATTATGGGTGTGGAGCACACGGGCTTGAACGACCTTTCGTACCCAGTCGCCAGTGTCAAGACTATCGGCTTTATTGGCTAATATGCGTTTCATTCGGTTGCTGAGACTTATCTTGGGCGTGCACTAATTATTTGGAGCTGAACGGGCGCTCAAAGAATTTGAATACACTATGCACTGAATGAGGTCGACTTCTCTCACACCGCCTCGCATCGCCTCGCACTGCCTCGCACTATCTTGCATCGCCTCGCAATCCCCTCCCTCCCTCTCTCAAGCGCACCACATCCCATGCCATCCAGAAGACTCTTTTCACGCAGAAGACCTAGCGTCCAGTTATCACTACCCCCACCCAACGACTCCCCTCCTAACACAGCATCCACCTCCACCACTCGACCTACTATCGCAACCGCGCCTCAGCCAGTATACCCAGATTACCTCAACGACACCACCGGCCGAGGATGGGATGATGACGATGATGAATATCTCGATATTTTACCTGCAACTACCGGCTGCTCCCGAAGGGCGCCAAGGGCAGGGGACCGAAGGTCCAGGGATTGTATATACACAGTATAGGTAAGATAAGAGCCGTGTCCATAACCGCAGACCTCGAACACCTTCATTCTGAGGTACCACGTCCAATATCGTCTGAGAGTCTGCATTTGTCTCGTGTCTGCTTTCCCTTCGTCTTCATGGACATATCATAGATTGAGTGAGGCTTTTGTATGCGGGGAGAGCGTGGACAGCTAGCTAGGTATCGGGAGGAGGGCGCTGGCGCCGGACCTCTGCATTTTCTGACAGTTTTCGTTTCCTCTCTGCATGGGGTGGGGTCCACACCTGGTCATTGATCTCGATTCCGTTCTCTGGTGCAGGCTGATGGGGTGCTTGGTTGTTGTTGTACTGAGTGGAAGCACTCTTCGGGTCCCTCTTGGGGGCGCGCTCTTCATATCGAGATGTCTTGCAAGGTTCACCAAGGACGAAAATGGTGTGAGTGTCAAAGAAGCGTCGTGCTTCCGGTTCGTGCGTGAATGTAAAGACCAATGAGGCGGAGTTGCTTTGGGGGATCTTGTCTGCAGCTATCAGCCATCGTGTAGGGAGTGGGCGTATGAAACTGGGGAATTCAGTGACATTCATTGCAATCTCGTCTTCGACTTCAGTTGGGGTGATCTGAGTTCCATCCCCCTGCCTCAACGGGACGTGGTCGAGTTTCACTCGAAAGTATTGGCTGTCAGGCGTCCTTGAGCCTTTTCCACCAGCGGGAATATGGCTTTAGCAATAAGGGTCGCATAGGGTTGTAGATCATTGGCTGAGCAAGGGGGGCGGGCAATGGCAATGGGGTTACCAGCCATCGAGTATAGCACAGACATCACGGTAATGTTGTTTGGGGCATGTGCCTCACGGAGGCTGCGATTGATGCTGATAACTGCGTCATTGGCGGTCAATCGCTTGTCGGCCGGGATTGGTGCGAGACTTGGATATTGAGGCGACCTGGGTGGTTTCGGCATGTTGGCTTTGAGGGGGCGGGCGGGCGGGAAAGAGCTTTTTGGCTGGGCCTGTCGGGGTTATGGGTTTCGGACATTCGGAATGCCTCCATGCGCTGGGGCAGAGGGAGTGGGAATGTTGTCGTGGTGCATGTGTGTTCGAGTGTGTTGACTGGCTTTCGGGGTGGGCGGAGGTTGATTTTCATGAACTCAGCATTCGTTTTCGTCAGTTCGGCATTTGTTTTTGTAAGCTCAGCATTCGTTTTTGTGAGCACAGCGTTCGTTTCGGGTGAGCACAGCGTTCGTTTCGGTGAGGGCAGCAAGGATGCACGAGGTCGTCATGTGTTCACCTTCATGAGGTGGAGTGCAGATCTGACGTGTTTGCTTACGGTAGTTGGGGTGAGCGTCGATAACAAGCTTGTGTATGTTCCATATTTGAGCAGTGGAAATTCATCCAGTGGAAGACGCGCCAATCTTGTGGATGAGGCTGTACACTTCAGCGAGGTACATTGATGGGTCAGAGGGATCAGTCTCCGGGTCGTGTGTGGGGACGACGTTCTTGCTTGTAAAGGGGTCGGCATAATTGCTGATGATACGGACGTGAAAGGTCGCGTAGTCACTGTCTGTCCCAAGGTTTTGCCTGGACGGAGCGTGGGTGACCCTACGGTTGGGCCGAGGATGGGATGCCACTCTCGTTATATCTTCGATTCTCCGTGATATCCCAGCTCTTCCACCCGCACTTTGTGATCCGTTCACTCAAGTTTTCGATGTCGTATCAGAGGTAATCGAAGCGGTTAAAACCATGCGGGATGGAAGAGATGGATGCGCGCAGCTCATGGTTCGGGTCACAAGGTTTCTCGAGACCTTGGTGGACAGGTTGAAGGGGAAGAACATCGATGATACGAAAATCGCTTCAAGTTTACGTATTTAAGACGGTATGCTTTCCAATGTCGTCTGCACATCTCTATGGTGAAATATATCTCTTTCGGCTATAGCAACTTAATGGCAATCCACGCTGACGCAAGACAATGGTCCCGTTTAAATCTTGTGAAGCACTATCTCCAGCGGGACAAAATTATGAATGCGATAGCGATACATGGAGAGAATCTGACAGATTGCTTGCACACATTCCAAGTGAGTGTGTTTTCGATATGTGCATCCACACTTCATGCCAGCGAGCTGACGTAACCATAAAGATTGTCACATTGATGACCGCCCCCAGCCCTTCGGATAGAATAGAGAGGATTGCGTTTCCAGGCCCACCTGTCTCTGCAAGACCGCTGGCAGCGTCTGAAAACACTGTCGTGAGTGATTCGTGGCGGCGGACAGCTACTGTATTGGATGGTAACAGGACCATCTTTAGGGATCGATTGTTACAGCGGGACTGCACGACTTCTTCGAGAGTCATGCAGTGTTTGAGCATATCGGCGCGGCTTTGCAAGGACGACGGGAGGAGACGGGGTTACGGGCAGCCTCGACACCAGTGGGCCCAAGGTAATTACCATCCTTGATTTAATGTACCAATCAGAGATTGATGAAGACGAAACAGATATGCAGAGATGACTGGACCTCGAACTGGCTACGACCGCGGTGTTTCATACCTCAGAAGTCAGATTTGGGAGCTCATGGTGGAAGTCGGCTGTGTCTTGCCACATATATCGGCCCGCACGGATATCGAAGGGCGGCTTGTGCAATGGGGAAGTTACCAGCAGCCGACTGGAGACCCGAGGCGCCAACTTCGTGATACAGTTATGGCGACATTACAGCTCCAGAACGAGCTACAGGATGTCGGGGAGATCGAATTCGATTTGGCTATGCTGGCAGAAAAAATGGATGATCTGTCCACGAATTTGGACGATCTGGGTCTTTCGGATGAGGCGTTTGAGGTACAGGCTACGGTAGTGGTACTATACCGCGCCGGAGGGGACAAATCATATCTTTCTGTCGCTCTTGTTGGCCCCTCTATTCGTTTTTCGAAATTGGGCCGTCATGAAGCGGCCCTCAGGGCAAGTGAGGCCTTGAGCATTCGCCATCCACTGGCCGCAGATCAACCCGAGGTATTCCGCTCAAATCTCGCACATTCTCTTCACAACCTCTCCATTTGTCTTTCGAAATTCGGCTGCGCTGAAGAGGCCCTCAAGGCAGATGAGGAGGCCTTGAGCATTCGTCGCTCATTAGCCGCAAATCAACCCGGAGTATTCCTCCCAGATCTTGCTCGCTCTCTTAGCAACCTCTCTGTTGATCTTTCGCAATTTGGCCGGGATGAAGAGGCCCTCAAGGCAAATGAGGAGGCCTTGAGCATCTATCGCTTGCTAGCCGCAGATCAACCTGAGTATTCGCCAGCTCGCTCACTTTGTTAGCTTCGAATGGCAGTGAGAGGCCTCAAGGCAATGAGAGCTGACATTATCGCCTAGCCAGATCACCCGAAGTATTCCGCCAGATCTTGCTCTTCTCTTAACAACCTCTCCGTTGATCTTTCGAAATTGGCCGACGATGAAGAGGCCTCAAGGCAAATGAGGAGGCCTTGAGCATTCGTCGCTCATTAGCTGCAGATCAACCCGGAGTATTCCTCCCCAGATCTCGCTGCATTCTCTTAACAACCTCTCCGTTGATCTTTCAAAATTTGGCCGCAATGTGGAAGAGGCCCTCAAGGCAAATGAGGAGGCCTTGAGCATTCGTCGCTCATAGCTGCAGATCAACCCAGAGTATTCCTCCCAGATCTTGCTTGCTCTCTTAGCAACCTCTCCAATTGTCTTTCGAAATTTGACCGGGATGAAGAGGCCTCAAGGCAAATGAGGAGGCCTTGAGCATTCGTCGCTCATTAGCTGCAGATCAACCCAGAGTATTCCTCCCAGATCTTGCTTGCTCTCTTAGCAACCTCTCCAATTGTCTTTCAAAATTTGGCCGGGATGAAGAGGCCCTCAAGGCAAATGAGGAGGCCTTGAGCATTCATCGCTCATTAGCTGCAGATCAACCCAGAGTATTCCTCCCAGATCTTGCCCTCTGTCTTAGCATCCTCTCCGTTGATCTTTCAAAATTTGGCCAGGATGAAGAGGCCCTCAAGGCAATGAGGAGGCCTTGAGCATTTGTCGCTCATTAGCTGCAGATCACCCAGAGTATTCCTCCCAGAT